>JABXWE010012570.1:0-18303 GCA_014611495.1 Limonius californicus
ATTTGAAAGGGTTTTTAATTTTCTATGCAGCAATATAAGATTTTTTGAATTTCTTTAAATTTTTTATTGAAAAATATTACATTTTAATGTCACTAAGTAAACAAAAGAACATGAAACATTTTAAATCAAATGTTCAAACTGGGCGCCCGTTGCTTCTTAACAATAATGGAGGCGTTGTTGAAATTCTTTTAAAACATTTTGTATCGTTTCCGGGGTGATTTGATTAATTTCATAGTTTAGGATATATTTGATTATTATACATTTCAAATACTTTTTAAAATTTTCAAATTTTCTTGATGGAGAATATACAAAATTCAAAAAATCTTATATTGCTGGATAGAGAATTAAAAACTCTTTCAACTGAGCTATCACACGTACCCTCGTTCCATTTAAAAATGTTAAAGGGGTTGCTGTCACTCCAATGGGGCTGAAGGGGGAGGTATAAAATTATGCTTAAAACATGTCATTTTAGAATTAAAAATTGCCGTGTTTCAGGATTTTACTCGTAAATTGTAAATTACGTAGAAAATGAATTGATCCGTTACTTATGGACCGCACTGTATATATATTATATACATATATATATGTAGATAATTTTTGTTAACAAATTATTATTTACTTTTAGTTGTAGTGCCAAAAATCATACCTGGTGTCACAAAATTGGCCATTTTATCCCCTTCGAAAGTATGGGTCCGGAAGTACACAGAAAGGCCTAAGAAGTCGCAACTAAAAACATTGTCTCGGATATTAAGGTTAAAATTGATACTTGTTGTGAGTACATAATTTGTTATATTGAAAATATTTGTCTACTAATAAATAGCAATTGTTTGTAATGCATTTTTTATTTATTCATTCTGTAAGAAACAAAATGATCATCTTAAGTCAAACCGCAATATCATTCTTTGGATAAAAGCTAGGCTTGCCTTACAGATACACTTAAAGGGTTTTTTTTGGCACAAGAAGCAGTTAACCTTTAGTTATGTTTCGCAGTTTACTTACTTACCATCAATATGGTTATCCTTCAAAGATACCCTTCTTGGGATCGTACAACGGTTACCCACAAAACATAACACGGGTATGCCGAGAAGGTGCCCAATAGCTGACTTTCAAGGTTCGCTTTTGGGCATCTGTTATGGTTAACCTTTTAGCGACCTTGGAGATACCTTACGGTTGCTTTACGGTTAACTAATTTGTGACATAGTTACCTTTTCGTTGACTAATGGTGATCTTGTATTTTTGAGAGGTTAACTTTTAAATATCTTTTGGGGAACTTTGGTTATGTGGGGATGTTCAGTTCGATTTTCATGGCAGTGGCCTCGTGGTCGAACAATATGGTTATCTAATATACACACCATCCATTTACAGAAGAGATCTTAAAAAATGGGAACACGTATCCAGTGTGGACTTTCTTGTGAGTAATAGTACGAGTTATGCCTATGCATTATACCGTTTTTTGAAAATTTTGTCATATCGCTAAATAATTTAAAAAGACGAATCCATAGGAAGTTGATTCGGAAAGAACCTCCAAAGCAGCAATTTTCTCTAAAGGTTAATAAAATAAATACCCTTTTAGAACTCGTGCAGCTGAAGATTTACTAATATTCAAATTTGAGCTTAGATCGTTCCGATTCTCATTAAGTACCCCTAACACTGCTAGTTCATGTTTCATGTTCGCTCTCGCTCTACATTTTCTGAAATTAAAAAAATCTTTCGTTTTTTAAAGAAGCTTCAATGCGTTTAAATATTTTTTTCAGACGGTGGTCTTTTAGTTAGATATCGCCTGATATATAAACTGCGGACTGCAGTCGCATTTCCGCAGCTTCATCAAAAATAATCAAGACGTTTGTTTCCTTGCTATTTAAAAACATCTTACTAAAATTTAAGACAGCTTTGGGACTTGGTATTGGCCTAAGTAGCCAACTGTGATCAATTTAAATAAATTAACGAAAGAGTGATTTTGGTTATTATGCTAGATGTATGTTGGTTTGCGCGAATTTGTCAAGCTGACCCGCCCTGTATACTAGAATGGCAGAAAGTAACTGTGAACTATGTTCTTACTGGTTTCGTCTTTAAGTCTATCAACGAAGTGGCAGTAAAAGAACATGTTGATAAGTATTAATAATTTTCGCTAATATAATTGAGAGATCATATCAGAGGCGTAAATTCAGAGTGTGTTAGGCGTGCACCGCACACCCTTGGAAGTCCTGTAGGATTTTAAAATATGTATTACATTTAATAAATAATCTGTTACTTTTAAATTTATCAAGCGCTTACAGTGTAAGTGTGAACGAGGTAGGACGTGCGTTTGCGGAGGTGCACATCTTAGCTAGGTATATTAAGATGAGAGAAAACGACTGTTCCTAGATGGACTGAAGTAATGGATAGGCCTTTTTTTCTTACTAGTTAACTGCATTTTTTGACATTTGAATTTTACATTTCTCGAAATGAGGAATGAAACATACGTATAAATAAAATCTTCTTCTTCTTAATCTTACATTTATACTTTAAGCCTGTTTTTCTTCACACCATTTACGGGGATTCTTCTTCTTTCCAGCTGTCGGCTCATCGTTTCGGCGGCCTTCCAGGTTGTCTTCTGCCCAGTGGTTTTACATCCCTTGCTGTTTTTATTAAACGAGTATCATTTGCCCTTCCAACGTGCTCGTTCCATCCTTTTCTTCTCTCTTTAATAAACTTTCCTATATTGGTAATCCTACATTCCTCTCTTATTTCATTATTTCTAACTTTATCTGCTCTTGTTTTTCCTACTATTGCTCTCAATACATTCATTTCCGTTGTTCGAAGACGTTATTTCGTTTCATTAGTGTCCGCGCGTGTCTCTGTTCCGTAAGTCAGGTCTCACAATCGTCTTATACACTTTGGTCTTACTTTCGATAGTCATGTGTTTATTTTTCCAAACTACATCTCTGAGATTTGCGGCTTCTCTAGCTCCTTTCATCGTCTGTTTCTTTACTTCATCGTTTACGTTTTTATTACTTGAGATTGTTGTGCCAAGGTAATTAAATTTCATTACCTGCTCAATCATATTTCTTTCGATTTCCAGTTTACACCGCAATGAACTTTTGGAAATTGTTAGTGACTTGGTTTTGCTGATTGACACTACCATGTCGTATTTTTTTGCTGTGGTGGCGAATGTGTGTAACAGGCGTTGTAGATCATTTTCACTATTGGCTATCAGAACGATGTCGTCAGCATAGCATACAAAGTTTACTTTATCGGTAATGTTATCCATGATTAGATTGAATAGTATAGGGCTTAAGGAATCCCCCTATCTTACTTCCTTGGTGGTTTTTATTTCTGTTGTATATTCGTTTTCTACTCTTACCTTAGTTTTAGTGTCTGTATTTAGATCTTTTATTATGTTATTTATGTTCTCCGGTGTATGCTTTTCTTGTAGAATTTCTAATATATCTGATAATTGTGCTCGATCGAAGGCTTTTGTCAGGTCTATAAAACACATAAAAGCAGGCCTCGTGAATTCGATTGGTTTTTCAGCTATTTGGCGTACTAAGGAGAGTGATTCCTCTGTAATTATTGGGGTCTTTATTTTCGCCCTTTTTAAAGATTGGTACTGTGATGCTGACTTTTCATGCGGATGGGATTTTTGCTTTTGTGAGAATAGTGTTGAATAACTGTCTGATCTGTTTGACTAGTGCCTCTCTACCGTATTTTAGACACTCATTCAATATATTGTCTGTTCCGGCTGCCTTTTTATTTTTTAATTACCTATGCGAATTTCTTACATCTTCTACATGATCCTCCTCTTTATACAGTTCTTTAAAGTATTCTTCCCATTGTTCTTTTCTTATCCGGTTGATCTGTACTGTGTCGCTAATGTATAAATTTCTGTTCCTCAGCATTTTCCATACACGTTTTTGGGCTCCGTATATGTTTCGTTCGATCTCTTTCGTAAAGTTCTCCCAGTAACTTTTTTTTATTTGCCTTATTTTTCTATTTGCCTCATTTCGTTCTTGTACGTATTTTTCCATATCTTCCTCTTCTGGTGTGCTTATAAAGTTTACACGCATCGTTCTTCCTTTTGGTGATATATTTTATTACTTCGCCATGGAACCATGGAGCTCTGTTTCTTCTGTTTGGTGGTATTTTTATTTTTCTCTTCGCTATTGCTTCTTCTGCCGCTTTTAATATGTTTGTTTTTATTTTATTCCAGGCCGTATCAGCATCTTCAATATGTGTTATGAGATTTTCATTAGTTTTTTGCTCTAGCCTCTTGCAGTACGAGCCTTTGTTAGCTTCGTTATTAAATGATTCCACGTTAAATTTTTCGATGTTCATTGTTTTTTGTGTTATTTTAATTTGGAAATTAGGTCTTATTTTGCATAACACTGTCTTATGGTTACTTCCTATTTCTGGTGTGTTAAGAGTTCTTACGTCCAGAATTTGCGTTAGGGCGAATTGCCTGTTTGTTATGACGTAATCTATTACTGATCTCTTTCCTTGGATGTTTTCGAAGGTATAGTTTTAGTGCATTTTATGGTTGAAAAATGTGTTATTGAACCTGAGACCATTCTGTGCGCAAAACTCAACCAACAGGTCCCCGTTATCGTTGTAAATTTCTTCATTGAATATTTGCTTTACTTGTGGTATGCTATCATTTCCTATGCGAGCGTTTAGATCTCCCATTATAATTATTCGCTGGTTTGGGGGAATTCGGTCTATCTGGTTTTGCATTTCTTCATAGAATTCTCTTCTTTGTTGCCTGGACCTCGTTATGTCCAGGGCATATACATTGAGAACGTGTATGGGCTTGTCTTGTATCTCCAATTTTATCGTTAGTATTCTTGGGCTTGTGTACTCGACTTCGTCCAAAAACTGTTTGAATTTTATATGTAGGAGTATGCCGACACCTGCCCCAGCGATTAACTGTTTTTCTTTTCCGCTATATATGAGGATGTAATCGTCTACTGCTTTGGTACCCTTTCCTTTCCTTTTTGTTTCTGTTATGCAATAGATATCCATATTTATTTCTTTTATTTCTGTGATTACTTCTTGATCATGTGCATTCCAGGATCTTATGTTCCAGGTACTCATTATTATGATGTTTTTCTTTTTTAATCGTTTTTTCCTTTTTTCTTGCCGTGTCGTTACCGTTAGGGACAATCAATTTCAGAGGCTTTCTGTGTTTCTGTGACCTTTATCTTAGTTTTTACCCCTAGGTAGGGTGTTTACCTTATCCAGGGAACCCTGCTCCTTTCTCATCCGGGCTTGGGACCGGTCATGGCGGAGTTTATAAATAAAATGATATTTTAAAAATTGAAAGATGTTATTTAATAAAATATTTAGGCTTTCGGGAGATTTTTCACTCACAGGCAAGTGAATGTTGTTTTTAAAAAAAGAACTTCCCAGAAGTCTTTCGACAAAACAGAATCTCTTTGATAATTTCAGCCTTTTGATGAGAGTTTTTATTGTTTGCAAACACAGTCACCAGCAACTGTGAATTATGAAAATGTTTCTGTTTGCAAAAGTACTTTTGTGAAAACCAAGAGAGTTGTTCGTTTTGTTAATTTGGCGTAAACATACGGTACACCTTTTGTCAATACCCACCGTACGCCACTGGATCGTATAAAAGGGTATAATTTAATAGTTTATATACGAGTACGAATTTATCGCTGTGACAAGGAGAAATGAGAATACAGTACGATGATTCTCTAATTCTCTCAATTTACTGGGATAATTGGCGGCTTTGCTTCTCACATAAGCTGTTCATATCTGGCTGAAGCGGGCCTGGCTTACACCTACCCGCTTTTCTCGCTAACTTACCCTGTCTTAGACATGGTATACATAGATCTGCCACGAATGTAACGTTTGAAGTTAAGAAGAAAGAGGAGAGGTGAATTAACATTCCAAAATTGCATTATAAATTATCTCTATGAAAAATTAGAAAAGTTATTTTTCAGTAACGAATTATAGCTTAACTTTAGAATAACTGAACATATTCAGTCATTTTTCAAATTTAACAAAAAAGTGAAATTGACGAAATCAGAAGATTTTATTTGAATTTGTAAGGAATTATAATATATATTATTATAAATTTGCTCTGTCTACATTCTCTACTGCTGCATCGGTTCAGCAAATACTTTGGTGCAGTCAAAATGTTAGAGGTCTAGGGTGAATATAACAGACTGTTCTATAATCCATTGGTGTCAGTTTCATAATCTGTTTGTAACTACGTTGCAGTATTAAATTGTCACAATATATATTTAGGATTAAATAACAGATATGTAAATATAAACTCTCATTTGTATCGCACAAATAAAGAAATATTTCTCTTTATTTTTGACGAAACGTCTGACAACAGGATTACAATTTAAATATCTGGATTATAATAATGTGTTATTATAAAGCATTTAGTCGCACTATTAAATTATAAATTAATAATGCTTCTAAGGACATTTCAGTTTAGATTTTTGCAAATTGCACAATTCGTGGTGAGGAATAGCCAATTAATGCAGATATGTACGAGGTGGGTTCCAAATATTTTTGTGGTAAAACACGAAAATATAGTGTTATATTTTAAAATAATATATATTGGCACTTATAAACTTCTCGTGATGATCAACAATTTCAAAAAATATTTTTTACGGGACTCGTAATAAATACTAATATAAATAAATTTATTCTAGCTTCCACTTGAGAATTGTTCAGAAACTGTCTACTCTGTAAAATTGTTTTAGATTTATAAATAAATAAAACTCTCTAGGGGCTTCATAATGACTTAGGCTAAATAAGGGTGGGTGGACGAATGTAAGTAGTTGCAACTTTAGACTTGTGCGAGGAGGCGCTGTCATGCAGCAGTCAGACTTTAACAGTTCAGTAACCGTAACCTTCTTCATTACTATTTTTTATGCAGTTTCGAAATCAGGCTATTGTAATATGCACTAATGATTATTGCTTCGGATGCAAATAATCATATAAAATAATATTATTAGTTTTCAAAAAATCAGCGAACCATAAAACCGTCCTTATTCTTACCCAGTAGAGGAATATTTCCATCAAACATTGCGTTCCTTTTTCCTTATCGAAAACAGCGTTTCATGGTACCCATATTTCAGATACTTTTGGCTGATTTTTTTTATTGTGATGTTACATTACAACTAGTCTAAAAAACTAACCGGCAATTTTTATCTAACTTAAATGGTTATGTTAAGAATGAACCAATCGGTGTCCTCTCAGTTCTATTTCGCAACGCTTTTATCGTGTGTTACCACCTCTTTTTTGCTCTGCTCATTTCACTGACGCTTCTCACGTCTCTTTACAATAGCTCAAACAATTTTGGTCCTCTTGAGCCTTCTCACTAGATCTGCACGTGGTCATGAAGCCTGGTCTCGTGCTTCTTGGCAAGGTTTTTCATTTCTTCTGTCACGGTTCTTTTCACTAGATCCCTCTGCATATCACTGTTTCTAGCGTACTAGGGCGCATCCACGATACTATTCCTCACTTTATTCTGGAAATTTTCAATTTGGTTGATGTTAATTATGCTGGCGTAGCCCCAAAGTCCTATATTGTTTCTTTGAAGCAGTAGCTTTATTACTATTTCCTTCAAGTTTTATTAATCTCTCAGAGATTGATTTTAGCATTTTTTTTGCTGCTCGGACTTTTTTCCTTTTTTCCTTCGACACTTTGGTTTTCTGTGAAATTTCCTTCTTTTCTTTAGTATTTGGTAGTGCTGAGAATGCTTTTGGTTGCCATCTACACAGTGTTTTATTTCTGTCTTCCTTTCTTTTGCGTTGTTCTGGTTAGTTCTGGTTGCTTCGTTTCTTATCTTTGACATCCTTTTGGCTACTTCGCATCCTCCGTAGCTGGCTGGGTGGGCTTCTCCACAGTTTGCACATTTTGGTTTGCAGTTTTCATTCATTTTACATAACTCTCAAAACGGCGCCAAGATCCTTCACCAGTCGTCGTGCAGCGACTCTTATGACCTACGTTAATGGATCCAACTAAGGGTAACTCCTACCACGACGAATAAAATTTACTGGTTTCAACATACAAACAAGAACACAATACAACACCAAAGTGAAGCGAATGCTATAAATTAAGCCTCTGTATTTTTAAATGTAATGTAATAGAAGTTTCATGAACACCTGTCTAATCGAAAATAAATGGACAGTAAATGTAATCATTATGTTAAATCAAATTTTGTACACCCTGTATATAAACCGTCTTAAATATAAACAGTTAAGTTACAATTTAGTCGCACACTATGTATATGAGTGCCCCTAACATTCTAACGTGAAGTTCAAGTTATCAAAAATTATTCATAAAGTCGATATGGTCCTGTATGACAAATAATAGGTAGCAATAAATAATCAAATGGTAAACTCAATATCTGACCCAACTTAATGAAGGTTTCAAAATTTTGTGAAACCACAGTAAACATTAGTTAAGCTGCATAAACCACAGATTAAATACTTAAGTGAGTAACCCAAAATTGAGGTAAGACCATAATTTATAACCGACTCAAAATTAGTCAACAAATTACATGGGTAAATACAGAAAACGCAAAATGCTGAAGTAAATTACAATATTATTTTTTATGATTTAGACAACAGGTCAATATAATTCGGGAAAAACTCGAATAGAGGGAAAGTTCCCAGGCAAATAAAATATTACAAGCAAAGCATTTTAGCGGACGTAACCCCTATCTGAAAATAAAGAGATCTAAAAATCAACAAATCTAAATTAATAATAGTTAAGGTTCGAATACGAGTGTCTGGAAGCTGGTGAAATGACGCAAGACCTGGCGTTAAGTCAGCTTAAGCAACACGTGAAATGTCAACGGTAGCGCCGAACCGAATCCCGCAGCCGTGAAAATAGACACTTCCACGATTGCCAGAGCGGACAAAAATTTGGTGCGCACTAGGTTTGTTCACAAATTTTGTGCAGCTTGGAACAACGCAGCATAAACCTAATTAAATGTCAAAGTGCAGTTACAAATACAGGTGAAAATGAAGCTAAAAGCACCTACTGCAGGTAAGTGACCAGTCGTCAATGCATAATAATGTTCAAAACGGTAGATAATACCAAGAAGGGGAGATACAAATCATACACAGTATCGGCTTCCCCGTAGAGTCTGGAACATACCTAGCTGGATTTAACGGGCACCGATGCTCTCTGCATACGGGCGCACGGAGATAGGGAACAAATAAAATTGAGAAATCACACATCTTGTCGTTCACTGGGTTGTTCCGGAAACCTTACGATTGTGGAGGACGCGGCACATAGGCAACTTTTGACAACATATTCGGAAGCTTCCCGGAAGCTCGAACCTTTGCTTCGGTGGCTGATGATCTCCAACTTCGTACAGCACGTAGAAACCGAAAGCTATAGGTGAATGAGGCTGGTTGGTCGGAAAACGGTGCCGTACGACTCCACATTGCATGCGGCGGGTAACATATCAATTTTCTGGTAAAGTGTTAAATTAATCTGGGCTAGACCCAATGAGGATATACCTACTAAAATAATTCACTAACTAAACTAAACTCTCTTGTAGGTAAGGACGATTTAAATAATCCACGAAACACGAAGATTCCACAATCTTAAATCACCTTAGATACTTTTACCAGCAACCCACAACTTGCACGGCCAATAACTCAAGACGATGTCCCGTCTGACATCTACGCTTCAGGAAATTCTACCCACCAAATCCAAAATCCACCCACAACTTCAAAGAATCTCCCCCAAATTCCCTACAACTACAGGAACTTAAAAAGTTTGAAACAATGTAGGGGCAAAAAGGAACGGAACTTATGGATAGCTTGTTATATTCGCTTGATTTTGCCGCTTCATCTGTATTAAAGTTTCATTTTAATTGCCGCTCTTAAGCCGATTACTACATTATTATTTCCCAAATACAGTTTGGTGTGGACCTTTTCTTTGTTATCATGGAAAATTGCCGATTAACATTTTGTCTACGCGCTTGACCTGAAAATTTCTTGTCCTTGGAGTCCTACATTTTAAATGGTTGAAGAATTCTTGCAACACATGTCATAGTGTGGCGAAACATTTTCGGCCGATGCATATTGGCATTGCGTTTTCTCTTCAGTAGAATTTAACATAATGAAGTACTGCAGGGGCGGTTTGGATTTTCAATAGGTGTCCATCGCGTGATTTTCGTATCGCTGTTTTCACTGTGGGGTGAACAGAACCATCGACAAGTGGCGGATTAAAGAAACACGCTGGAATTTTAACCCTGGGAAGGCAATTCATTGCGAACTTGCCGATCGCCTTTGGCGGATTAATAGCGAGCCCATATCCTATCCCTTTGGTTGTGCCGCTGTTGCGATAAACGTATTGAAGTGATGGCCCTTAACGTGGTCTCCATTCGATCCAGTTTTTAGGGGCACACCTTAGTGTTGTGCGGCAACATCGTTGCTTCTGAGGTGATTGATACTCCTAAATATAAACTATGATACAGAAATGACTTTGTTTAACACTACTAAGTTTGAGCCTTGTATTGCATATATTTTGTTTTGGTAGTATTTATTTCTAGCCCCCACTTTGTATATTCTTCTGTTAGTTTCCTCTTCATATATGAGTATCATTCTCATCTGCTGTAAGCGTTACCTGGTCGTCGGCGAAGGGGAGAGAGTACAGTCTTTCATAATTTATTTGTATGCCCATATTTTCCCATATTTTAAGTACACTTGTTAAGCAAATTTAAACGATGTGGGTGACATGCAGCATCCTTGCGATACTCCCTTTAGTATAGTGTAGTTGTTATTTATTGCACAAAAAACTTCCTTATATGCCAACTAAACAAAATGCAATTATCTTATTTTGTTTGAAATTTGTATACGACACTGATGCAATTTTCTAAAGTTAAAATACTAAACTAAGACAATTACCGATTTCATTAAATTGTTTACAAATTGTACGTAAAGACGCAAAACCGTTCAGTTTTAATTCTAATTGCGTTTGAATACAAATTCAGTCGCATTTTCCTGACTGTTCTGTTTCCCGTCTTTATTTCGCAATCGCGATAAAACAGCCCTCTAATTTAAGCTTGGTATGACAATTGCGAACTTCGACTGATTTTGCATACCCTCCGCACAGAACAACCCCTTAAACGAATTAAGTAAAGACGTCTGAATAATCGTCTCCTTAATAATTGAACAAAAGGAAACTTAGTATACAATTTACGTGAACACCTGCCCTAACCCATTTCTTAGAAGATAAACTAGAAATTGTTTCAGTTTATTTATACATTTGGACCGTCTGCAAATTGGCAGTATATTTGTTTATTCAACGAACGAATGTGCTGTTTTGTACTAACATACTAATTTTAATAATTGTGTCATGCTCTTTTAGCAATCTGTGCAACGAAATATAACAATAGATTAAATGTATAGTCATCCTTTTCAATGCGATAAACGGTCGCCTGCTAAAACTTCAAGTGCACAGAAAACGGGAATAGAAAGAGGAAAACTTTGTGAAATAACTTGTTAAGCATAATTAACTCTTTCTCTTAATTAACACAACAGTGACGCATTCCTAACAAGCTATATAGTCATCGCAGTCTAGGGGGTGAATTGATATACAGTCGAGATAAGAAGGAAGAAGACAGAGGCTTTTGCAGAGTTTCCTTCTGATTCTATTGAGTGCTTTGTTTAAAATGTCGCACCGCAGTAATTCACATTTTAGCATTAAAAGATTGAGACGCTTTTAGAGACCGGATTAATTTGCAGAATAAATAATCGGCGTTAAAATTGATAATTGCCTTTCTGTTTGAGACCTAAGTAGAATTTATTAACCGAATAAAATCCAGAATAATACATTTTTAGAAATTATTATCAGTATTGATGTAAATCTATACATATCTTTAGAATTAATAATCTTTGGTGAATTATTTTAGATTGTGTAATATGTTGAAATCATTGAATATCTGCATAACATTATAGTATTTTAAAGTTGAACTGTTGCTCTTAGACTTAGACAACCAACATTGCAGCGTGATGGTTTTATTACCTTTCCATACTGTACATAATATATGGAAAGATATTGATTTCGAGATTTAGCAAAAATTGATCACAGGGAACTCACAAAGAAATGATTTTAGAATATGTTTGGTTGTGTGTGTGTCTGTATATCTGTGGTCGTCGATACCTCCGAAACGGTTAGTCCCATCACCATAAAAGGTATGGGTGTATAAGAATTTCATCTAGAGAATAAACCATCCGAGGAAATTCAGAACTAGAGGCGGGAGTGAGCAATTTTACGAAAGCTTCAAGAAATTGCATGTGTTAAAATAATTATACAGAAATTTAAATATGGAGCGCTATCTAACTAAAAGACTACTAGCTGACAAAAATATTTTGACGTGTTGAAACGTCTAAGAAAGAAAGGTAAATTTGTTAAAGCTGTAGGCTCAGAACGATCACGAACGTGAAAATTAAACTAACAGTGTTAGAAGCAGTGAATTAAAATCTCCATGTAATTCAAAGGGATCTAAGGATAACTATTGGTATTAGAACTTCAGTAAGAAGAATTTTGACAGCAAATGTATTTCATCCCTATCATTTTACTTTGATGCATGAATTGCACGCAAACGGTTTTCAGAGGCTTTTTAAAATTGGGAATTGTTTAGTGATCTCCTGCGCAGTGAAAGTGAAATATGGAAGACCATTACAAGGTCGGTAAGAATCCAACCAAGCAGATATGAAAGTTCAATAATAGATTTCATTCTTGTGCATGAGGACCTTAAAATAAGAGTAAAAGACACACGGACCAGGAGAGGGTATTAAATAGGCAGCGATCACTACTTATTTACAATGGAATTAACGACAAAATAGGAAACTAAAGGGATGGAGCAAAATTGCCAACGTAGAGTAATACGATGTATAAAAATTAAAAATTTGAGCGAATAAAGTACATAGAAAAGGTTTAAAATAGAGAGCAGGAATGAGTAAAGCGGAGACAAGTGGTGGCGATTTAGAGAAACAGTGAAACAAAAAATTACACTCTAGTCAGCCAAAAAGTGTGTATCTAGAAACGACAAAAAGTATACAGCATGGTGGAAAACAGAGATTAAAAAGGAAATAAGCATAAAAAAAAATGTTGAAGAAACTTAAGTACGAAGGATTGCAAGACTTCGAAAAATACAGAGAACAATGGAATAGGGCAAAAACGGCAATCCAACAGGAAAGACATATGCTGGAGAAGTTCGGAACGAAGCTTATGGAAAAATTCAATTGTAATCAATTGTTTTATAAGGTTATCAAAAGCTTCCGGAAAAATAGAAAATGCCTCGTAAACCAAGTGTTAGATAAAGAGGGAGGAATAATATCAAGTATTTATGAAATATTAGAAAGATCGAAGGAGTAGTTCATCGATCTCTGAGACAGCAATATTATGGAGGATCGGAAAAAGTAATCCAGCAAATTGATCAGCAAGAGGCTACACTTGAGGTGTACGACCAATAGGGAGAAATTACGAGAGAAGAATTGCTAGCAGCAATCAAGAAACTAAAATGGGGAAAGGTGGCAGACCCAGATACTTTAGCTCCTGAAATGATTACATCTTAGGGATATGAGGAAGTTAATGTGCTGTTAAGAACTATAAATTTAGCTTGGGAAAATAAATAATACTCATAGACTGGGAAACATAATAAATTTAGTTAAGTACAGTTGCCTCACTAGTGCACATTGTACGGATGAGAGCAGACAGAATCGCAAGACTATTACTTACTAAACAACCTGAAATATCAAACAGAAAGGCAAACCACGGAGACAACGGTTGGACTTCATAAAGAGAGACATTGAAGAACTAGAAGACAGAAAGAAATGATGGGCGATTTCCAATAAAAGTCCCGGTCTCAAAGGGTTGTAACTACCGCAGCATAGTAATTCACAAAAACCTAGGCATCGCCTCTATCTGCCGTCGCCTCCAAGAACTTCATAAATCCTACATCACCCACACCCTCAACGGCAAGAACCCCATACCCCAGGCGACCCTCCGAATTTCTTCCAGACGCCGCAACCGAATTCCCAATAAACCCCGCAGGGAACTGAAGTACACCACAAAACCTTCCTATGAAGTCTATATCCAGATCTCCTAGACGACCTCCTCGACCTCGTTGAAAACACCATTTTCACAATGCGATGAGCATTATTAATATGTATACTTTTACAGCCAATACTACACCACCTGTTATTAATTTACAGATACCATCCCAAAGCACAGCCCAAATAAGCAAGACCCTAAATCACACGCCTATAAGCAGAAGCAAGGGCCCACAAGAAGGAAGGACGGAAGCCCGGGCTTGAAGAGACCCAAATCGTACAACGGCCCACCCATACAAGAAATCATTAATTATTAATATATATAATAATAGAAATGTGAATTTTATTATCTTAAGTTTTTGTGAATAAACGTATTTAATAAGTGCTGTAACGCTAAATTGTATATTGTTTGGCAATAAGGCAACATTTTTAAGCCATTCTGTTAATAGGTATGACTCGCACTATTCCGCACAAGAGAATCCCACGATACGTGTTATCCATTGTCAAAGAAATTTTTCTGTAAATATTTAGCGCGATTGAATACACTTCTTCCATGAAAATCTGGAGAACGTTACTTGGATTCCGTACAAAACATTTTATCCGGGTTGGTGGAAAATGTAGAACTAAATGTACCAGCACAACTTTAGTACCAACGTGATGGCTCACTACAGTTGGATTATTAGGAATTGCCTAAATAATGTTTTTATAGCACAATGGATTGAAAGAGGAGCTGTACATGCATGGCCACTAAGAAGTTGCGATATCATATGGACTGTTTTTATTTTGGGTACAATTAAAGAAACTTCGGTAGCAAATGGACATGACTCACAAAATAATAATAGTCAAAGGCGTGTACATCAGTTACACCTGAGACGCATGCTCGAGTCCGAAGATCGTTTTTAAAACGAATTAGAAAATGTATGCAAATGGGTGGAGGCAATTTTTAACATTTCCTGAATTAAATAAAACTTTGCCATTAAGTTTTCGTAGATTTTTCTTGGTAAATACTAATATAATTAATATTGGTAAAGCTGTTTGTTACTCCAGCAAGACATCAACTTTACAGAAAGTAATTATAATTCATTTCTATCCTATGAAAGTTCGCAGTTGCTGAGATGCATGTATGTTGCGTTGCGTCAGGCACTTTTAAGGGAGACAACTTAGGTTGCCCACCCTGTATGTGGTAAGTAGCCTGGGCTAAAAATTAAACACAAGTTCCAGCGTTTTAAAATGAACCATCCCTATGTCTTACTGTTCCGAGATCACCAAGAAAGAGGGATAGGTTTTCTTGCCCTCCCTGTAGTGATCTGTTACCTTCTGTTTTCCAGTAAAAAAATGCGAATTATTTATTTTTGATATTTTTGCGTAAAGCTATTGCCATGTAAATTTTAATGTGCCGTAAAAATATAGCTTATTACTTAAACATCAAAAGTTAGTATTACTTCCAGTTTTACCAGAACTGATACGCATATTTGGGTTAAGCTTACACTAAACATTGCTTTCGTATTCTATTAGTGTAAATTCAAAAATATAAAATATGTCTGCTTATTTCTATATTTAAAACTAATCTATACAAACACTAAGTCTAAGCGGAAGTCTATTTTTGTAGTATACCCTATTTGATGAATGAATCAATTATTTAAAAAATCATAGCAGATAAAACACTTACATGAATGCTACTTAAACACATAATGCAGCGGTTCTCAAACTTTCGTATTTCGCGCCCCCCTTTTTACCTTGAATAATTCTGCACCCCCTGCATAATATAAGATAGATGAGAATAGCCCAATACGCAGGAACTTGTTTAACACAATTTGGCAACGTTGGCTATGCTGCCGATGTAGTGCAGTCGCGCCTCATTATAACCTGATCTACTGTTACCCGAATTTTCGCGGCAGATGCCGATACGTCTCGAACTTTCTGAATTGAAAATACGCGATATCAAAGCAGCGGCAGCGCGTTAGTTGTTAGTTGTGTCGTTGTGACTGTGTTACATAAGAGATGTTATGTTCTTTTAAAATTTGCCGCTCTATATGAATTAATTTCTCAATTTGATTGCCGCTTCGTAGGAATTAATAACGTTATTTGAATGGCCGTGTGTATGTTGGATACAGTTTCGCTATTTTGCGTCTTTCTACAATTGAGTTATGTTGACAGTTCCTTTTCTGCCGAAATTGCCTAATATTGTTTTACTCGTGCTTGATCTTACACACTTCTAAGAATCAACGTGCTGAATTATTCCAGATCGTTCTAGAACATTTCATGAAGTTTCGAAATATTGTGCAATCTTGTGGGGGAAGTGCAGATTTCCGCTGCGAAAGTTCGCCAGTCAATTTTCGATCTCTGATGACTCCGAATCTCCGAAAATTCCATCAGTCGGGGGCCGTAATAAAGTTAAGTGCTGCAGGGGTGGTTTTTGGGTTTTTCGATGGGTGACCATTACGTGTGAGTTTCGTTTCGCTGTTTTACCGAGGGGTAAAAACAGACCATCGACTGCTGTCGTGGATTTAAAGAAAACACACTGGATTTAGCCCTGTTAAGGCAATTCTGTGGGAATTAGCCGATCGCCATTGGCGGATTAAGTATGGAGCCCCGTTCCTGACCTTTTTTTTGCTCGCGTTAACTTGCAAACTCTTTCGAGAAACAGAAGACAAATTTCCACAAAGCTCTTAAGTAAATGACTAAGCTTTATAGGCATCATACAAAGTGGCTTATAAAATAATTTAATGCAAGAAGCTTCATACGATTGCAGAGCAACTAATTTTACCAGCTGCCATATACATGGTAGAAACAATGTTTGGTGAAAGCTATGCTAAACAACTCAAAAATATTCCCCTGTCAAACGATATAATTTGCCGAAGAAATAATTATATATCTGTGGATATTCAGTAACAGCTTGAATCTGAGTTAGTAGGAAAATAATTTGCCATACAACTTGATGAAGCAACAGACAGCAACGACAGTAACGATTTTCATTTGATTTGCTATATCAAATTCTGTCAGGGAGCTGCAACACCTGAAGACTTGCTATTTTGAAAACCTATACAAGGAAACGCAACTGCTGTCGAGTTGTTCAGAATTAGAAATGAGGCTATTGTAAACGCAAACTTGCAGTGGAAGGATTGTGTTGGAATTTGCACCGATGGAGCTCAAGCCATGTCTGATATGTATAACAGTCTACAGGCACTCGCGAAGAAGCAATCTCCAGGAGTAGTCTGGACACACTGCATGATTCATGGGGAAGCGTTAGCATGAAAATCGGTAAGTCCTGGGCTAAATATTGTTCTGATATAGTTATTAATGTAGTTAATTACATAAGAACCATACCTCTAAAACCAAGGATATCGCTGCTCTTTGTGCAGATATGGGAGCTGAACATATATCATTGTTGTTTTATCCTTCATCCAGATGGATGTCATGCGGTAAGGTATTCAAGCGCAATCTACAAATGGCATACCGACCCAGGGGAAAGCGAGATCCAGGACGTCCTAGAAAGCGATGGAGTGATTTATGAAGTGCGAAACAGGCAATAGTGCCTACACCTTGAAAGGAAGACGACGACGACGACGATCTACAAATTGAGAAATGAAACAGCGATATTCTTGAGCGAGGAGGGTCATAAGCAGGTGGAAGAATTCTACGACAATTTATTTCTATTGAAGCTCTCCTACTTAGTAGACATATTCGATATACTTAATCCGTCTAATCTTCAACTTCAGGGAAATAATACAGATATTTTTCTTTCTGTATCAATTCCTCTTTTACCTTGTTTCCCACTATGACTGAATTTATCCAGAGGTACCCGCTGGAAGAGAACCATAAAAAATTGTTGCTAAAGACAGTAGAGGGTCATTTAAAAAACGTGACCACTACTTTCAGCAAATATGTTTTCGCAGAAGAAGACATTAAATTGGGTAACTGGAATTCGGTAATAATTCCATTTGAAAGTATATCTATCGGCCTATCTCTGCAAGAAGAAGAACAACTGATATATCTTTCTGTAGCTGCTTTAAAGTCTAAATATAGAAACAAACTTCAAACAGAAAAGGAGCTCAGAGTGTTTATCTCGAATATCAAATCAAATCTGGACAAGGTGTGTACTTTAAAGCAGGCACATATTAGTCATTAGATCTATGCCTTAGAAATGTTTTATTTTAATTTTAGTTATAATGATTTCGTTGTGATAAAAATGTAAACAATTAATTCTGATGTCTTGTTCATGTATTCTACGCTCCCCTCTACCTCTGTACAGCTTCGCCCCCCCCCC
>JABXWE010012571.1:0-21574 GCA_014611495.1 Limonius californicus
GCATCTACTCGGTTCGGGTAAACCTTCCCAAGGCTACTCGTCAATGACAGCGTATCAATTTGAACAATACATATAAATGTAGAGTTTTTCTACCTTGTCGCCTTAATTTCGGGACGTCCAGCCGCACGAATTTTGCCTAAATTAAATTTATCGGAGATTAGAATTAACGTTCTGGAAATTAAGACAAGACAACAATTTTCTGGTCATAACCAACTCACCAGTTGAAGGACACTGACATAATACCAAACAAAATCTTCTTTACCGGAGTAAATTCTATATTGGAAATAAATTCCTGGAGATTTGCTTCCCTTCAACTATGGGAAAAGCTCCTGTGTGTAGTGACTCTCAAAGAGGAAAACGAATTCTCAATCGATAAACGATTTAGAAGAAATAGCTCACTATTCACAATATACTTCCGATAAGACCGACAATACTCAAATCACTGACCTAATTACGGAAAACTGTCTTTTACAATCTCCTTCCCCTCAACTTTTGAAACTCCAATACGCACATCGTTGACTTGACAGAAATGTAACTACGAAATATTAAAAAGTCCTATAAACATGTGAATAGCTAAATATATACAAAGGGTTGCCTTCTTTTAGGCGCGGAAATCGTTACAAATATTATTCGTTATTATGTAGTAAATGATAGATTTATGTCCTGGCGTGTTGCTAAATGTGTACTTATGTTGTTCTTTATGTTGAAATAATGTATTGTTTATCCTTAGCTCATTTCTAGCACAGATGTCGATGAGGTATTCAGCGTTTTCGTTGGTAGTTCGTTCATTGAACCTTTGCTTCACGCCGGGTATCTCATCGATTCCGATTCTAGCATTTAGATCTCCCTGCAAGATGACTTCATGTGTCTCATTTGTGTTATCTAGTGTATTCTGCAGGTCTCTGTAGAAATATTTGGTTTCTTCCTTTGGTGTCGTTATCTCCGGGGCATATACACTGACCAGGTGTAGAACTATTTGGTTTAGGTTGAGGCTTCTTTGATAATTTTGTCGCTTACATATATGATGTCCGCAATATATCTTGTGTCTTTTTATGAAGTAGTATTCCTACCTCTGAGTGTACTCTTTCATGTTTTGCCTTGCCACAATAGACTAAGAAGTAATTTTCATAGTTCGCTGTTCCATTTCCTTTCTTTTTCGTTTCAGATAGAATATTCTTGTAATACATTATTAAGTTTCTTTAACACCAACACAAATATATTCTGTGATATCTAGAAAACTATTTCTTCTACAATTTAGGACGTCATTGCAGTAGAAAGATGAGACTTCTTTGCGCGGGAAACAGGTGTTAACTGAGAAGTAACATTTTGACTCAAACATAGACATGTAACATGATAAACATTTAAGACATACAAAGACAACGTTTTGCTGTTTCGCTTGATCCTATTTAGTTCGAAATAGTACTTTTCAAATTAATTATTTGATAATATTTTAATAATCAGTATATTGACATACACCCTTGCGACATCAGTTAGGTATTGTTGTAATACCCTAGCATTGTCCACGTAATGTTCGGTGTTCAAATGCTTGCAGACTTGAATTGCTAATGTTTCTGTGGTTGTGCTTCAACGCATCAGAATAATTTTTTTTTTAATATAACATAAAAAATTACTTATTATAGTGTTGAATTGTAAGCGCATATATTTTTCATACCACTAGATAATTATTGTAACACTTTATTTAGGATATATGTATCGGGCAATAAAGAAAAATTGTATATTTACATTTAATTTACATGCGTAACTGCTTCGTTGTAATTAAAGTAATAAACATGGTATAAAAAGAGCTTTGAGTTTAATTATAGAATTTCATCATTTTAACAAATTCAGTATGGCGCAATAATGATGTTAGTTGGAAACTGTTCCCAGTTCTTTAAAAAGTAACGAAACTTCCTTTGGAGTAGTCTTGCTTACGCGTTCTTGCTCTTATTGCCTCGTTATTTGTAGTAACAAAGCTTTTCTAAAGTTTGCACTTAATGTCGACAAGAATTAGAGCTTTTTGCTGACGCTTCCGCCTTCTGAGGGCTGTCAAAAAAGTGACGCGGCCGACGCAGGTGTAAGTAATAGAAAATAGAAAAGCGCCCCCGAAACGAAACCCAATTTAAATGTTTAATCAATGCAATCAGCGAACGAAATCAGCGTTTCTAGTTAATAACATTTTGTGCATCCATTTGCGATATTAAATGTCCTGATACGGAATCAACCATAAATACGAGCGGTTTGTGCGATATATTAAATTAATAGAAATGACCTTTCGGTCTTGTACACGACGGGCATTTCCATCGCTGTCCGGAAACTGCAACTGAAACGTACCATGACGGCGATTTTATACACATGTATATAATACAATTCGGCGTTTCGAGCTCGTTTGCAGAATGGGCCGTTACTGCCAAACATAAACTTGTTCCATTACTTCCATAATCACGCTGCAATTATGGGCGTAATGGAAAGCGGGCATTGTTTTGTGTTTGTATGTGTAACAGTAAATGGCACCACCATCATGGCCTTTGTGACGCTCAATTATTTGACGGCTTTGATCATTAATCGGAACGGGAAAACGTGTGAAATTTGGGCTCCCCGCCTAAGGTCGGAAAACGCTGTTTTATAATATTTGCAGATTCATATTCAAAAATTAAAAATTAGTCGCAAGACGAAACCAACCCTGCTGTAAAAGTATAAAGTATGTTGTGACGTGGTGCTATAAATACAAAGTGTTTAAAAAAGTCCGTATAATTTACTAACGCGTACCTCACCAAACATCGAAAATTTGTAATCATCATACATATGTCTACAAACCAATGTTTTTAATGAATAAATTGTGAAAAAACAAACAGTAAAGGCACTAGCAGGAACAGTACGCTGGATACGGTACGGAATTCAGCTGTGAACAATAAACAAATAATAATTTAAATTTAGTTTTTCATGGCCAAAGAAAAATCTGCTATTTCAATGTTTGGTGAATATTCAAAAACGCCTCTATTATCAAAGGCACTGAGGGCATGTAGCCGCTGAACATGGTATGGGATTCAGCTGTGTACAGTAAACCAATAATAACAATTACAATTTTCTATTACATGGCAATTGAAAAACTGCTATTGCAATTTATTAATAAATATTCAAGAAGGTTTCAATAATCAAAGGCAGGGAGGGCTTGTTAATTCAGCTGTGTACAGTAAACAAATAATAATTTAAATTTTCTTTTCCAGGAAAAAAAAAGAAAAATCTGCTATTGCAATGTATTGATGAATATTCAGAAACGCCTCTATTATCAAAGGCAGTGAGGGCTTGTACCCCCTGAATATGGTGTGGGATTCAGCAGTGTACAGTAAACAAATAATAATAATATAAATTTTGTTTTGCATGACAAATGAAAAATCTGCTATTACAATTTCTTGATAAATGTTTAATAACGTCTCTATAATCAAAGGCAGAAAGGGCTGTACCCGCTGGAAATGGTACAGGATTCAACTGTGTACAGTAATCATATAACAACAATAATAAAAAAAAATTTGCGTGGCAAATGAACAACCTACTATTGCAATTTATTGATTGACAAATATTCAAGAACGCCTCTATAATCAAAGGCAGGGAGGGCTTGTACCCTTGGATACGGCACGGGATTCAGCTGTGTTCAGTAAACAAATAATAATTTAAATTTTGTTTTCCATGGCTAAAGAAAAATCTGCTATTGCGATGTATTAGTGAATATTCATAAACGCCTCTATTATCAAAGGCAGAGAGGGCTTGTACCCGCTGAATATGGTACGGGATTCAGCTGTGTACTGTAAACAAATAATAACAATTACAATTTTGTTTTACATGGCAACAGAAAAATTGCTATTGCAATTTATTGATAAATGTTCAAGAAGGCTTAATAATCAAAGGCAGGGAGGGCTTGTACCCGCTGGATACGGTACAGGATTTAGCTGTGTACAGTAAACAAATAATAATTTAAATTTTGTTTACCATAGGTAAAGAAAAATCTGCTATTGCAATGTATTGATGAATATTCAGAAAGGTAGTGAGGGCTGTACCCGCTGAATATGGTATGGGATTCAGCTGTGTACAGTAAACAAATAATAATAATTTAAATTTTGTTTTGCATGGCAAATGAAAAACCTGCTATTGCTATTTCTTGATAAATATTTAATGACGCTAAACGCTAAACAGGATGTATTACGATTAAACTGATGTTGGTTACTTATGGGGTTTTTAAATGTTATGTTCTTAAACACTAAATGATTCTGTCTTTTGAATGTGTTGTAAATTTTCACTATAACTATATAAAAATTAGTAAAATGTACCAATTAAAAATAAGTTATGGTGTTTAATTGGTTTGGACATATTTGGAAATTTCAGATTAATTCCGATTATTTACGGCCGTTCTTCCCCGCTAGTAAATATTATCCGGATTAGAAGTGTTTACACTTCCCGTGGTTCAGAGCCCACATTAAGCTGTAGGGCTTCTATGTCTATGATACTTTAAAACGTTCAACACAGACTGCTACGCCTCGTAAGAGATAAGGAACTCGAAGGAAAAGATGGATTAAATGTTTTAAAATGCTTGGATGTCACGAACCGCTCTTGTAATTCATTGTTAATAAATTATTTCCATATCTACGCTATTATTGTTGTCATATTATACGTTTAAAATCATTCCAACAAGTACTGTTTAATTAGCTCCTCTAAATTAAACCAATACGGCCCTGTGCTGTACAGCTAAAGGTAAAACAAAATGACCCACATTTTTAAAGCATTGACAATGCGAGCTTTCATTTTATACCCAACACGTCTAGTTTTCGATTAATTAAAAAGGTAAGGGAGGTATTGTCAGGTGACTAAAAATGTGTAATTTTTAATGGGAACTCCCCTCACTAGGGATTTTATACCGAACCGCTGACCTTATCTGTTTGAAACAAATATGTTCATCGTTCCAGGCGTTGAGCGGCGTTAATAGTTTATCTAACCCGGTTGTATAGCATCAAGTTTACTCTTTCAGTTTGTAAATTACAGAAAGCGATCGTTTAGGTCCTTCACACCTCATCTCTTTAGAATTTACTTCCAAAAACCTCTTCATCTGACGCCCGAAAGTTGAGCAATGAAAAAGGGCAAAGTTTCGAGTAAATGGTGATCCGTTGCGTTAACGGAACAAACGTTGGAGGGTGCAGTTAAACAATAATGGGGTTCCATTTCAAAGTCGAAGAGACTTGGTCGTTTAAAATGAATGGGTATAAAAAGAGAGGGGTGATTAACCCCAATCTATCAGTTAACAGGGTAATCACGGGAACGAATCCCCACAATAAATCTGAGGTTTTTTCTATTCGTCCACGTGCTTTATTTTGCCCGCTAACTACGATTGCGCTTTTCTCCAGGTTCGTGATTAGTTTTCGTGGTTCAACTCGCAACTACAACTAACTAATCGCACTTGCCGCTAAAAAGAACACACCCGAATGATAAAAACCGCCACCATTTTTCAAACGAACTGATGGCGAGGAAAAGACAAATAAATTCTTAAACTATTGCATTTGTCGGTTTTTGCTGCAAACCAAGAAAACGAACCGTTTCTTATTTTCAACTTCGTAAGGACCCTTTGTGGGATTGGTATCAATTCCAGAATGGTTCTTACACACCTGTTAATCCTATCTTAGTCTTCTAAAATAACTGCCCTAACATATGTTTCCAATTCGAACTGAATCTTAACATAATTCTAAATGAATTAAAATTTTAAATTTCATTCAAGTCTCTAGGCAGTCTTGTCTAAAACAATTTATAGTCAATCGCTTGAGTTCAACCCTACTTTGGATCTAATTAATATTTCTTCTTCTTCTTTTACTTCGACTGCTTTATCTCTTACGAGACGTAACGACCTTCTCTCCTATGCCTGTTTTGGGCGTTTAAAGTGCCCCAGACATAGAGGACCTACAGCTTAACGTGGGCCCCGCACCACGGGAAGTGCAATTACTTCCAACTCCAGAGAACAATTACTAGACAGAAATCCTCGCTGGTATGTCATTGCCTTGCGAGGGAGAACGGCCGTCAAAAATCAAGATTAATTTGGATAAAGTATAGCTTTTAAATTCCATTATAATTGGTCTCTATTGTTTTTCTATGACAGATTGAAATTGGTCAATCTAATCCCGTTCTATTTTAGATCGAATTACAATTGGTCTGAAATCACAACAGAACTAGAATCAGCTTGTTTTCATTTTCTTTTGATAGCATTTAAAAAATCCTTTTTAAATTAGAACTATATAAAATCTGTATTCGATTTCGATCGATATATGAATAGATTGACTTTATTGAATCTGTGGCAAGTTAAATTCAGGCCAAACTGTTTATATCCGTTTATAAATGGATTTCAATTATATTCGCAGGATACTTCTAGTTCTAGATTCTTCTCCCAAGTTTGACCTTGAAGTCAAGGTCACTTTCTATAGTCGGGGCAGATGTTGAAAATGATGGTCAACATTAAAAATCAAGTATTCTGCATGACCCTCAGTCTTAGACACAGATAGAACAAACAAGTTTGAAACTAATCGGTTGCAAATAAAATTAAATTATATCTGTATTGAATTCGCATCGATCTATGAATGGATTCGAATTGAACCAGGAATTGGTAGTCAACCTGTGCTAGATTAAACTCAGGTTGAACCGTTTATAACGGTTAATAAACGGATTTATATCATATTATCAGGATACGTTAAACAGTTCCACGTTCACCCCCCAAGTTTGACTTTGAAGCCAAGGTCACTTTCTATAGTCGAACTGATGTTGAAAATCAAGATCAACATTGAAGATCAAGTATTCTGCATCAATCTCAGTCTTAGACACATAGATAGGACAAACAAGTTTCAAACTAATCGGGTGCAAATAAAACTAAATTAAATCTATATTGAATTCGCATCGATCTATGAATAGATTCGAATTGAACCAGGAATTGGTAGAATGATATTACGAAATCTGTGTTAAATTAAAGTCAGGTTGAACCGTTTATATTAGTTAATAAACGGATTTATATCATATTATCCGGATACTTTAAACAGTTAAACGTTCTCCCCCCCCCTCAAGTTTGACCTTGAAGGCAAGGTCACTTTCTATAGTCTAACTGATGTTGAAAATCAAGGTCAACATTGAAGATCAAGTATTCTGCATCAATCTCAGTGTTACACACAAAGATAGAACAAACAAGTTTGAAACTAATCGTTTGCAAATAAAACTAAATTAAATTTATATTGAATTCGCATTGATCTATGAATGGATTCGGATTGAACCAAGAAGCGGTAGAATGATGTTAGTTAGTCTGTGCTAAATTAAACACAGGCTGAACCGTAGATATTTGTTTATAAATGGATTTACGTAGGATTTATATTACATTATCACGATACTTTGAACAGTGCTTCGTTCTCCTCCCAAGTTTAACCTTGAAGTCAAGATCACTTTCTATAGTCGAAGCTGATGTTAAAAATCAAGGTCAACATTGTACATCAAGTATTCTACATCAACCTCAGTTTTAAACACATTGATAGAGCAAACAGGTTTAAAGCTAATCGGTTACAAATGAAACTAAATTACACTTTTATTGGATATGGATTGATCTATGAATGCGTTCGGATTGAACCAGGAATTGGTAGAATGATGTTCGTCAATCTGCACTAAATTACACTCAGGTTGAACCGTTTACATTAGTTAATAAACGGATTTATATTACGTATATTATATTGAACAGTTCCAAGTCCTCCTCTCAAGTTTGACCTTGAAGCCAAGGTCACTTTCTATAGTCGTACTGATGTTGAAAATCAAGGTCAACATGGAAGATCAAGTATTCTGCATCAATCTCAGTTTTAGACACAAAGATAGAACAAACAAGTTTGAAACTAATCGTTTGCAAATAAAACTAAATTAAATCTATATTGAATTCGCATCGATCTATGAATGGATTCGGATTGAACCAAGAAGCGGTAGAATGATGTTAGTTAATCTGTGCTAAATTAAACACAGGCTGAACCGTAGATATTTGTTTATAAATGGATTTACGTAGGATTTATATTACATTATCAGGATACTTTGAACAGTGCTTCGTTCTCCTCCCAAGTTTAACCTTGAAGTCAAGATCACTTTCTATAGTCGAAGCTGATGTTAAAAATCAAGGTCAACATTGTACATCAAGTATTCTGCATCAACCTCAGTTTTAAACACATTGATAGAGCAAACAGGTTTAAAGCTAATCGGTTAGAAATGAAACTAAATTACACTTGTATTGGATATGGATTAACCTATGAATGCGTTTGGGTTGAACTAGGGATTGGTAGAATGATGTTACTCAATCTGTGCTAAATTAAACTCCGGTTGAACCGTTTATATTAGTTAATAAACGGATTTATATTATATTATCAGGATACTTTAAACAGTTCCAAGTCCTCCTCCCAAGTTTGACCTTGAAGCCAAGGTCACTTTCTATAGTCGAACTGATGTTGAAAATCAAGGTCAACATTGAAGATCAAGTATTCTGCATAAATCTCAGTCTTGGCACATAGATAGAACAAACAAGTTTGAAAATAATCGGTTGCAAATAAAACTAAATTAAATCTATATTGAGTTCGCATGGATCTTTGAATGGATTCGGATTGAACCAAGAAGCGGCAGAATGATATTACCCAATCTGTGCCAAATTAAACACAGGCTGAACCGTCTATATTTATTTATAAATGGATTTACGTAGGATTTATATTATACATATTATCAGGATACTTTGCACAGTGTTTCGTTCTCCTCCCAAGTTTAACCTTGAAGTCAAGATCACTTTCTATAGTCGAAGCTGATGTTAAAGATCAAGGTCAACATTGTATATAAAGTATTCTACATCAAACTCAGTCTTAAACACAATGATAGAGCAAACAAGTATAAAGCTAATCGGTTACAAATGAAACTAAATTACACTTTTATTGGATATGGATTGATCTATGAATGGATTCGGATTGAACCAGGAATTGATGTTTTAGGCAATCTGTGCTAAATTAAACTTAGGTTGGACCGTTTATATTAGTTAATAAACGGATTTATATTATATTATCAGGATACTTTAAACAGTTGTAAGTCCTACTCCCAAGTTTGACCTTGAAGCCAAGGTCACTTTCTATAGATGAACTGATGCTGAAAATCAAGGTCAACATTGAAGATCAAGTATTCTGCATCAATCTCAATCTTAGACACACATAAATAGAGTAAACACTTTTATAGCTTATCGGTTGCAAATAAAACTAAATTAAACCTGTATTGGATTTGGATCGATCTATGAACGGATTCAGATTGAACCAAGAATTGGTGGATAGATGTTATTCAATCTCGACCAAATTAAAAGTGGACAGAATCGTAACTGGGTTTAAATCAACAAATCAGTTTGGATTTAAAATATTTTATTATTGTCGCGACTGATACACAAATTCACAGTCAGCATTGTAATAAGTAATATAAAACAATAAAATAAAAATTCAATGATATACAACTTGTTCTAATTTTTAAAACCAATCGGTTTGAAATTAAAACTAGAATACATCTGGTTTGGCTGTGAATTGATTTTCAAATAGATTCGAGTTAAGCGACGAATTGATAGATAGATCTTATTTGCTTTGTTTCAAATTATACTTAGATCTACTTCAAAATACGTTTAAATCAGTTTATGATGGACTCAGATTAGATTTCACTTGTATCAGTAGGACACTTCTAGATTCTTATTCTCAGGACTTGACTTTGAACTACGCGACTATAGCTGAGAATTAGGGTAAAGTATTACAGTTCAACAGTAACTGCAAAGTTACAATCAATTTGTTTATTTAAGCAAAGCTAAACAAAAGGAAGCGGTTGCCAATAACATTACATCTGGATTGGTTGTGGGCTCGTTTTTGAATAGATTCAGATTGAGCCAATAATTCATAGGCTTAAGTCAGTTTATGATTGAAATGAGATTGGATTACGTACTGCAGTCAGGATTATTCTAGACCCCTCCCACCGCCACTTCACCTTGAAAATGAAGTTTAATGTGCTTGGTCGGAGCTGATGTTCAAGGTCAAGGTTGTGTGTAGATTGGAACTGAACAGGGATTAACAGATTGATGCCAGCTGTATATGAAAAACAAACTCAACGCGAATTAGATCCAAACTAGTTTAGAACTGGATTTATATTATACCATGAATTATTTAATTATTATTATATTAATAATTTAATACCTGGTAATATCCACACAGGCCTCAAGCGGATTTGGATTTACATTAGCATTTGCAGTAGAACGAAGCACACTGGAAGGAAATTTCATATTTTTAATATCCGGAATCTGTTTTAATTTTCTGTTTAAGTGGGGAAAAGCAGCGCGGATATTATCTTAAAATATAAAATTCACAATATGCAGATGCTGGGGGGCGAGACTGGTACTACATCAGCGAAATGATTCCCGTATCTGTAAGTCGGCTGTTAAATTTTATGCTTGAAGTTAGAAGTGCGCTCGTTATTCGTGTTCCACGTTGTTTTTTGCCATTATACAAGACGAAGCTGCTTCTTAACGTCTACTTTCGGTTTAAATTATTTTCCCTGGGCCGCGTCATCTGAAATTCAAACTAAAATGTATAAAACATGCGGTTTACTTGCAATTAAATTTCGATACGGCTCGGGAAGCCCAGAAGAGATCGAAATCGGCCCTCGTGTGGATGAGCGCGCGCGTGTGGTGCGATGCACCGCTGCTGACACTGATTGACAAAATTTTACTTTTCTTATGTAAATTGATCTGATGACGTGCTTCTAGTAGTATTTTTTGCGTTGATATCAAATCTGATCTTCAATTTTCTGAAGTAGCTGAAGTTTTTGAGTTAAATCAACTTAAAAATTATATTTTCCAATAATGTATTCAATATAATACACGTGTGACTAACTAACCTAAAATTTGATTCTACGCCGTATTTCGCGTAAGGAACGCCTCTTCTTGGTGTTCACGGGGAAGCTACAACTATTTCTAAGGTCGATTCTCCTTGGTAGTGAGTTTCCACCGTTGATATATCCAGATGGAAACGTTAATCATATTCTTCATATGCCTAGGATTTGGTGAAAAAGAAACCCAAAGGTGATTCCTAAAATGGGTTTTTAGAGCCATATTGCACCCAAAGCATTTGTAGTTTTCAGAAAGTTTACCAGTAATAGTAGTAGATTGAGAGGGCTTGAGGTGCCCAGCAAGTAGGTCTTGGTTGGCCCTTTCTACTAACCTCTGGTCTCTCCATAATACTGCTACTCTCATGTGCACCCGTTTTCCAATCTTCTCCGTCATCCCTACCGAACCTTCTTGACCTCCTTATGAATACCAGGATGGCCATTTATGCAAGAGAGTTCAAGTTTGCGCTGTGAAGCGTCCCTGGATCGTGGACTTGTTGCATTAGTCGTATAAATTAGACATTCTTCTAGAAAGTGGAGGGCTGTTTTATCATGACTTTCACATGCCTGACATGTCAGTTCCTCTTCGACATCTAACAAGTTTAGGTGTCTTCCAAGTTTGTAGTGCCCTGTAAGGACTCCTATCAATAGCTTTAGAGTCCGTCCGCTTCTCCCAATAGCCAGATCGACTTAGGTTTTTCCGACTTGGCTATACGGAACTTTGCCTCTCTGCAATTACTGATCCTTCACGTTCACATACGCTCATGCAATTAAGGATGACGTGACTTGCTGCCTTGAAATCCCTAGAAAGGATTCCGGTTCAAAGTAGGTATTCCTGGCGTCCAGCTCGACAAGCTCGTGTGCCTCCTCGTTGCCAGGGACTGTTCGCACCCTTCAGCCTTTCCACTTCTTCTAGAATGTCTCCACATTCCTAGCCGAGAGCAGACCTCGTCTCAGTGAGTAGAAAGCTTTGAGGGCCGCTTGGCTGTCGACACAAATGTAGAAGACCTGTTCAGCTCTCAGTCTGCCGTATTCCTTTTTTGTTACCATCAAGGTGGCATTAGTTTTCACTAGCAAAACTGTGGTATATTTTTCGAGTCCAAAAACGTCAGGTATTTCCTGGTTTTCCAGGTAAATGCCAGACCTGCAGATTCTCTGTTATATACAAGCAAACCATCTGTATAACAGATCAGCGAACCCTGTCGGAAATGTAACACCTTCCGATCTCACTGTTCCTTGCTTCGGATTCTACAAATGTCTTCATTGACTTCAATTGACTTTTCGCGTCTATAACCCTGAAAGTACAAAGAAGAAGTTCCTTTCCCTTACTTTGTTACTTTGCCATCTCCCGGTGTTCCGCTTCTTAAGGTAGGTTGCCATGAGTTCCTTCCATATCCAGGTGGTAAAAGGTGGCGGCCTTAGCAGGACCTCCAATGCAACCGCTGGGGTCGTCTTGATGCCGCAGTGATTTTCTACTTATGTAAGTTTCTGAATTTTTCGCAACCTGATAGATATGTTGCACACATGGCCACTAGACCACCGAGCTCTGTTCACTAATCAGCTCTTTACAGTTTTCGGCTTTTTGCTTCTCAGGAAGTTTCTCACGACAATTTGAAATGATCTCCATACAGCTGTCTCAGACTGCTTAAAGCGTCCCAACCCTTCAAGAGTTTTCTATTTGTGATGACTTCTTCTTGACTTCTGCATCACTTATTCCAGGAAACTTGCTCTTTAAAAAGCCAAATTACAATACGTCGCTTTAATGAAGTTCTTCGTCATACCAACGTGGCTACGCAATGGTGAAAGCTATACGTTCTCGGGATTCACTAAAGTCTGAGAAAACAAATTTTTCTTTCGAGGGGTTAAGTTTGTTCACTTTGCTCACTGCTTCTTGAGCAAGTAGTTTTTCGTGTCTCTACTGTCCTACTTACATGAAACAAATCTGGGGGTATCCAAGCACAGAAGTCATGATCTTTGGATCTCCATAAATGTATCAAGAATACTTCTCATACTGTATCAATGTAAGCAGCAGTTTGATATTGTCATACGACTCCTACATGTGTGCTGCATAAACTAAGCAAATTATGGGTTTCCCGTTTCTATTATGAAAGAGGAAGGCTTTCAAATCTGTTTTTGGTGAATCGAGAAGACTCCATAGCTCGAGATCTATTGCTATTATAACCCATCTAATAAAATGTCCGCATCGCTAAATCTGTCAGCCTGCATGGCGCACACATGATCTAATTCCAGCTGCCATTGTCGGAAATACCATATTTTAGTTCGTTTTTCCAGAAGATTCCAGCCGTTCAATATTGAAGCAAACAATTCTGCCTGCATTTTAGACAAATTCATGAACCAGATCACTAAATTCTATTTGGCTGATTGCGCGAGGTTCTGCTACATGTGCTAGGAAGTTTGAGTCTTTTGCGTCTTCGTTACCTCCTTGGTCAGTTTCGAAGTGTTCATCACCACGGGTTCTACTGAATCGAAGCTTCAGCTTCTGGTGGCACCGGAGTCGGTTCTCCATTTCCTCTGTGGCACCGATCTTTCTATTAGTCATATGCAGTAGATTCTGCTGTATGCTTTTCATAAACTTAAATAAATGATACGTAGGGAAAGAATCATTCATTAATTAATTACCGCCGTTTCCTCGGTATTACTGCTTATGTGTTGTTGAAGTGCTGTGAGGCAAGGCTTAACTGGTATGTTCTGTTGCACAATAGGGCCTGACTTTGTGGATTGCTGTGTTGGTAGGTAACCGTGCCTGACTTGCTTGGTGTTTAGCGAGTGTCCGTATGTGTATGCAGAGCCTTGTTACTTTTCTAGTGCGACCGTAACACGAGATGCGTAATTAATTTGATTCCCAATGGCACCCACTACCGATCACATACGGAATCAGAAACATTTTCTGACTCCTTGAGTGTTTCAAAACGGGACACTTTTGGATTATTATAGCCAAAGCCTGCCTCTCTTATCACTGAACCATTACAGCCCTCTATAAATCATTAAAATTTAAGAAGACGAACCAAACTACGATCAGTTTTAACAAAACATATAATTTGCTTAAAAACAATTATGTCGGTTGCAAAAGAAGTAGAGCTTGTGGGAAAAATTCTGGCATCATTTGCAAAATCAGCTCTAAAAATATGTAAGAAATTATCCATTTAATAAATACATTGTCGACTAGTGGAATACGTCCCAGGACATTATAACAAGCTCCCTGCAAAAAATCTTTCGGCCGAATGAACAGTTCCGGCGACACGTATAGAAAAATTAGCCCGTCCTCGACGTTGATAATCGAGCTCGTTAAACGTCTACTGTTGGTAGGTACAAAAGGGCGCAACCGGAATTAGCGGGCCGCTGGCCGATTAAAGAAAGTTCGAAAAAGTTTGCCTATTATACGGAAGCCCGCGATTACGCGTTACTTTAAACTTTTTGTTTCACGTGGGCACATTCAAAGCGACATTCGGCAGTTAAAGTAATTCGAGTGGAACTTCGTGCATCGTAAAAATTCGCGAAAAGTGCCAAAAACATCTCAAAGTACCCGTTGTAAAAGCTAATGTCCGGTGTAATTGTTATTCTCATAGGGGTGATGCAGCTCAGTTCCTGTTGGAACGCCCTGATTTAAAGGGATATACCCGCCAAGATTGCCAGAACGACTTCTTCACTTAAATATATGACTTAATATTTTCTCCGGAATTGACCCGCGAGGCTTTTATACACACTTCGTAAATCAAACTTCTTCCGCTGTGGATTTTCTCTTCAATTATTAATCGAAATGCAAACCACAGTCTCTTTCTCTGCCATGTAGATCGATTTGGATTTGATACTGATAGGAGCCGGATTTATTTGAAAAGAATTAATCCGGAATATATTTTCTGGATTGAATCAGATTTGGTTCTTTTTTAATCAGATTCTAATCGGAACGGGATCCACTTAAGACGTAACCCAATATTTAATCTGCAATAGATTTTCTCACACTTTTCGTAACCAAACTACTTAAGTAACATCAACTATTAAATGTATATTACAAAATTTTTCCCTTCCTGATTTGGTATTTAGAAGATTCTGATTGCAAGCGAATTCCCTTAAAAACGTTGCCCAATATTTAATCCGGAGCAAATTTTATGGCATAGACCTGATATGGGTTTGCATAAGATTCTGATTGGCACGAGATTAATTTAAATTCCTGGCTCAATTTTCAATCTGGAATGGATGTTGTAGATTCGATCTGATGTGGGTTTGATTTACTTCAGATTATGATTAGAAGAAGGTTCACTTGAATATATAACTCACTATCTATTCCCTAATTGGCCTCCTATATCGGATCAAAGGAAGGTTTCGTTTGGATCAGACTCTTGTAGGAAACGTATCAAGGCATAACTTGATCTTGCTGATATGGAGATCATTTAGATCAAATGAGAAGACGACCCAAATTGACTTGACTACATGAGTTAACAACGGATTGGACCTGATGTGATCTCAGTTTGTATCAGACGCCAATTACAACCGAATTCTTTTTAATGTGTGACCCAATATTAAATTGAACTGCTATGTTAGATTTTAGCAGATTCTGATTGGAACCGAATTCAAATAAAACATGGTGTGGCACCGAATTTGTTTTCGGGATTGGTCCCGATATGGTTTCACTTTGGATCAGATTCTAACAGGAAACTAATTCACATAAGTCAATGAGTTGATGTTCGAATTAAACTTGATGTAGATCGAATTCTGATCGGGACCGAACTTCTGTAAATATCCGACACAATACTTAATCCAGAATGGATATTCTGATAAACCTGATTTAGATAAAAGCAGGACTGAAATCGAATTGATTTGAATATCACCCAATGATTAAGCCGTAAATAAACCTGTGAATTTGACTTGATTTGGATTCTTCTTAGATCAGATCTACTTAGAAGTTTTCGGTAATTAATACGGATTGATCTCTTGATGTATCTGAATTGTATTAGTACCAAATTATCATTGAAAGCGAATTGACTTAAATACATGACTCTATATTTGGTTCGGAATTGATATTTTGATTTGTGTCTGTAGCGGATAGTGTTAAATTGGGTTATATTTAGACTGGAATCAACTTCAATTAAAAGTATATCCCCATAGCTATTGCTAGATTCCAATTAGAGTAATCCTGATTAGTAGATTCCAATTAAATCAGATCCGAATATCAACCAATAATTATCTTGATTTAGGAAGCTAGTTGTATCATTTTATTAATGTAATTGGTTCTGTCAAATAATCAGCTGATATAACGATGAATATAAGAAATTCAAATGCAAATTAAATCCACTATGAAGTCCAGACAATTAAAAACATTTGCTATGCGTGTAAATAACCAATTAACCTAATCAGTGAAGGAATTTTGTAACTATTATGTATCTGGATCCAGATCGGATTAGGTTAAACTAAATTTCGTTGTAAATATGTCGTGACTTGATCTGTAGCCAACCCTATGTAAACTAGGGATTATTCACATTTCTCAATAGACTTAAATCAAGGTTGGAGCTGTATTGGACGGTAATTCTATTCTAATCCAATTAAAACTTGATCGGATTGAAGATGGAATCTAACGGAAATTTTTAAGTACTTAAACAACGTCTTCCGATTGAAGTAAGTCCATACCTGAAATTGAAATCCATAAATAATAGTTCCAGCCCGACAAGGTTAATTTAACATTTTTTGTTGTTTTTTAGCCTCTATTAACTCGAAAAGAACATTTCGCGGATGTCTGAAGCACAATACACGTATTATCTCGCCTGCCACGGCCACAATTTCTGCAACAGCGAGTTATTGCTTACTAGTCGATTTTGTGTGGTAGGAGAACGAAAATATGGAATTGTTTTGTTAAAAACCCCGCGGTCCCTCCTTATTGCTCCAATAACAACGGATTCCATAGGCGACCGGGGGGTATTATTAGGATAAGTACCCGAGCAGTAGCACGCGCTAATGTAATCAAGGAAATTTCTGTGTAATTTACATGGAAATTAAGTTCAAACATTGGACAAAATTTCAGGGACGCCTGGTAGATACATAATGTGTAGCTTGATGACGAAGTCTATTGACTCACTTAATAGGCACCGCAAGCTGCCTCTTCCAACTCACCATCAGGGTTGACAGTGTTGGTGCTTATGATCATGACGCCTATTACTTCAGTGAGCCATATAAAATATTGACATGTTGGTGGGTTTGTGCGAAACGCTTCGTGTGTTTCGCACAAGTTTGGAATTGGAATTAGCAAAATCCGTTCTGGAGGCGTCATTGTCCCAGTCGAGTTGTTCACTAAACGAACGTTTCATTAATTCAATCTAATTTAATTTAAGCATAGAGGAAACCCTATAACGTATCGGCAATCTGATTAGCATAGTTTATCCATTAAAGACACGTGAGTAAAGTTATGGCGGAGGCGCCGGGGAGACACTCGCAAACTCTCTCTCTGCTCCATCCTATTCTAACGGCGAACGCATCAAACTGAAACCACAAACAATATAACGTCAAATTGTCAAGCTAACATGAACTTGTTCCCTGCGGAGACAACTACGAGAGAGCGAGCGGCAAATGTAGATCATGACAGTTTACGGTGTGCCGTCACACTGATTTCAAATTAGATGGATGGTTTTTTCTTGCCTGATGCAAGGGTCCCTTCCAAAAACCCAAATTAAGGATAAAAACTCCATGTCTGCGTCCTATCGCTCCATTTGTTTCGGGATCATACGCATTTGTTAGTCACTGGAAGTTTCACCCTGTAGCTTGTCAATAAATCCCTTCGTTTCACGAGTACGAGAAGTTTGTATAAAAAAACAAGATATCCTGAGTTCACCTATCTGATATCAAGGTTTATATACACATCGTTGTTAGCTGTTGCGACACTACATTGTGATATTTCTGCAAATCTTTATATTTATAAAGGACATCTAGTACCATAAAAAATTTGAAAATGGTATCTGATTATGTGTAATACACTAACTTAGTTATTACCAACGCTGAAACGATCTCTATCTCGTGTATGCTATCCAGTTCTATTCACTTCTATTCACTTCTATTCTAACATATAGTTCGTTGTAGTTAAGTGTTAAAATATGTAACAATTTTTCCACAAATCGTTACATTTTTTTACTGATGAGTGTGTTCTGTCCGGTCATTTCTTAGAGATAATACACGGTTGTTAGATATTAACATAATCGCGGCCAGGAAAATCTTCCATTTGTGCGTAATATAACGATGTGCCTTCTAAAATGTGTGGTTAAAAAACGGATATGTTAGATGTTAGTTAGGTGTGCTAGGGGAAAACACTAAGTAATATTTAAAAAATCTTTTCAATTTTTATATGATCTGTCACTCTGATTGTTTGAGGATAATGCGGAGTTGTTTATTGGTAGGAGAATCACAACCGTCTGCGAATGATATTGACATTGACATTGACAGCCGTTTTTTTCCACTGCTGGGCATTGGCCTCTTCTCTGCCACGTGCTTCTCCTCAGCCCTAAGGTAGAAACACGAGGGACTTACAGTTTAACGTCGAATCCAAAGGACAGAAATTCCAGCTTGGGGATAATCCACTGTTGTTTGTGGTTGAAAAAATATAAACCAAGAATACTTTCGTTTATAGATGATGTGTCGATAGATATTGAACTATTAATTTTCAGTTAACATATTTTCCAGATTACGAATATTAAAAGTGCTTTCAACTTTTTAAAATTTAGTTTTCGCTACAACTATTTTAATCTCTGCATTTCCCATTTTTGCTGGAGTAAATTAATTAATGAACATTTCGCTGCTGTATGATAGGTAGGTGTGCATATATTACATTAATGTAAGGATATTTATTACGTATATCAGTCCGCATAGCATTTCCTAGATTAAAGCGTACTATTCGTGTTTATTTTACGGACAGTGGCCGTATATGTAACATTTAAATTAGATCCCACAGACACAGTGGTTAAATTCCGCGACTTTTTGAGGTTTTATCTGATTATTTTCGAAGTGCGGGTATTCCGCATGAATCTCCCTTTTAAGGTAGGTATTCTAGTTATGTACGCCTAAATATGGCAAAAGTACAAATTAATTACATTAAAAGGAATCTCAGGCTCATGTCTGTAAATTTTTATCTCCAGCCCACGAAACTGTTTCGTTCTTAACATTTCTAAGCTTTCGAGCTGTAAAGCAGCAAAGGTCAGAGCATCACCTGCAAAAAGTATCGACAAAACTCGCACTTTTACCCAGAACCCTAAATAAATCAGGACCACGTGAAATTAAAATTGTAAAATCCAGGAACGTGGGTCGGGGGTTCCCGGACCTCCTCAAACAAGTGCAAACCTCGGCCGTGACAGATTAAAACGAGTCTGACAAGCGATCAGGCGGCGGCAATAAATTATTAACGCCCAGATCGCGTACGCCATGAACGACGATCGTTGGTTGTGGTTTGGCAATTCGTGGTAAAGACAAACACTTCAAAACGTCAATTCCCTTCGCGGACCCTTCTCTACCTAGATGGAACAGGCGCTGGAATGGACGGGGTGAGCCCGCCAAGGGCAGATATAACGTAGTTAGTTAGGTACAAGTTATAAGGAGTTGCAAGTTACTAGTTTAACCCTAAGCGGCCCCTTGTTACCCGTGGCGGTTTGATGTGACCGGCCCGGCTTGCATATTGTCATTTAGCCCCGCGTGGGGCCTGTGAAATGAGAACCGAGCCCTTGCCCTGAAAGCCATCTTCAACCGAAGACGACTGAATATTAGATTGGACCCGATCCGAGGGGTTAAGTTTGAGACCTTCATGCAGATTGAACTGTTATACAACTACATTATTGAACGTGAATGGATGTAACACGCGTCGAAGCAGGTCTTTGCTGGCACGTGTTGAAATGCTTTCAAGGACAAAGAGACATTTTTCATCGTGACAACTACATATAGTCCTGAATCAATGGAGTGGTAGAAAGTCTGAATCTCAGCGTAGTTATTTACATTTTTACAATAGCTTGGGATTCTAGAATTAATTTAAAGCGTGAGTATGATACTATAACTAAATATTTGTTATTATATTCTAAAAATTATCTAAATCTGAATGAAATCTAAAATAAATTATTGATCTAATAAAAATAGTTTTCCATTTGTAGTTATATTGAAATGTAGGATTTAGAATCTAGTTATGAATTCGTGCTTACACTTCAAAACTAATTTAAAGATTGCATTCGATAATGTAGCATAGTTATCAATCGGGTTTAACTGCAATTCGTACAAAATAAGAAATTTGCTGGATTTGTATGTACAATCGGAGTTTGATCTTCTAAGTAGATACTGGTATTGATCGAACTCTTTTCCAATTGAAGAAGACTGTAAAGTTCCTTATCCCCAAGCAGATTAAACTAACAGTTACATAACACTCCTCTTATATAGAAATTGATCTGGTTTAAAATGGGATCTGTAATGAAATTTAATTTTTAAGTCCATAGCGGACGTACCACAACACCCCCGTTTAATAAATTATTTAGGATTAACCTATGAATATCAATTTAAAGTTTCAATTGCCAGAAATGCTTACTTAAGTAAATATTTACGGAATTGAATAGGATTTAAAAATGTAAAAGTATAGAAGCTGATGAACCGCATAAGAAAATTGAAAGCATCGCTCATTACGCACTTGCAAACGAATTCAAATATAGTAGAAAAGGGATTTGACTGAATCTAACTATTAGTTAAATCTATCACTAAATTCATATGTAGACTCACCTTAAAATCTATCGCTGAAGTGGAACCTCGAATCCGAGTCTAATCTTGTAGGCAACTCTATTTTTACGTTCTGAATTAAAATACGAACTAATGCATTTACATGTTACTCGAATGAAGTGACCGGTCAATGAGAAAGTTATCACTGGATTCATATGTTGATTTAGATTCAGACCATATTAATATGGTTGTGTTTCCAAAAACTTAGAAATTCGAATCGAATTAGCATTAAGAAGCAATGGATTTTATAAGAAATTTAGATTGGATTCGCATGAGATTAACACTTAATGATAGTTTTATGAGTGGAATCGTAAGTTCTATTCAAATTGAAGCCTTATTTATAGTTGTATTTGTTACGGGTCAAACGAAGCTTTTCTACAGGGTGCGTCGGAATAAGAAATCTTAGTACAAACCTGCAGACGTTCCTCGTTTTCGCGCAGCAAAACGGCAGTTGCTCTCAGTAGCTCAGTCGAAGGAGGGGTGGTTCTCAAGAGTTTGCTCATAAGAGGGAAAGTAAAAGGTCGAAATCTTATACAGCGTACGTCGAAGAAAGTATGGGCGCCACCTCTTCCTGTGTCAATGATGCAGAGCCTTCGGGAAGAGGGCGAAAGCCTGCTATCTTACGGGATGTTCTATTCTTACCTTCCTGGGTTTCTCTTTACATACAGGGTGTACAATAATAAGTCGCGATAAAAATTATAAGCATATATTAAGTAATAGAGACAAGTTTTTGGACTGAAGGTCCGGATACAACAAAATGAGTAAATAAGGACCAGATTCGATCCACAGTATAGGTTAAAATTAATAGACAGAGTTTTCGGAGCGCCCTGAATGATTTTCTCTCCGGGACTGGCTTACGACATTTAGGCATTCAACTGCGTTTACCAGTATCCGTAGAGCTCAC
>JABXWE010012572.1:0-36993 GCA_014611495.1 Limonius californicus
CACTATTCACGTTTGATTTGCCATCCAGCAGGCTGTTTTTTTTTCTTAAGTTGCATTTCTGAAATATTATTTGATTGATTTCTAGCAATGTCAAAATGAAATTGCCCTGTTGCCAGGTCTAGAGTCCCCTACTTTTCTAAAATAATCTAGTAAGTTTAGAATTAATAAAACACATAATATATTATACCTACTTAATTGTCAGAATGGTGAAAGTTATTAACAAAGTTACTAAACTGCAAATTGTGAAAGCTTTCAACCATTATAAAAGAGATTGGCCAGACTTCACACGATTTACGATTATAAATCAATTAATTGATATATTTGGGATAAGCATGCATTATTTCTTAAATATGCAATTGCAAATTACTTATAATTTTAGGTGTCTGAGCGTTCTATAAGGGACATTTTATCACAAGGACAGGACGTTTTGAAATCTTCCATTTGTAGTATAAGCGCTTAGACGGACGTTTTCTTAAATTACACGTTTAGAAAAGATTTGCAACGACAAATTTGGCAGCATCATCTGACGAATGAACATTTTACTCTAGACAAACTCTTGGCTGATTCTCGTTTAAAAATTTGGAATACAAGGGGGGCAGGACTACTTTATTCAAAATTATTAAATCAATGGGTTACAAACACAAAATGGTGAATGGACGCAAAATTATGTGAACAAAAACACGTTGTTGCATCCAAAATTAAATTTTTGAGACAATTTCTCCAATATCAAAATTCTAGTGAAAATGTGACATTCGTGTACCTAGACGAAACGTGGATCTACCAAAATGGATCCGCGAGTCGTCAATGGGTACACGAAACCGATCTTAAAAGTAACCCAGCCAAAATTAAAAGTGAGGGGAAGAGGTTCACGATTTTGAATGCGGGATATAATTTAGGCTTTTTGGAAAGGTGCGACATGTTACTAGACTCAAAGAACAACGACAGGGACTATCATAAAACTATGAACGGGGAAATTTTTCAAAATTGGTTGGTTAATCAGCTGATTCCTGCGTTGGACAAGTTGCAAGGAAAATTTGTCGTGGTTATGGACAACGCACCGTATCATTCAGTGCAGTTTGACAAGCCGCCCACATTTTCTTGCAAAAAAGGTGTATTGCAGGAATGGTTGATTAACCACCACAATGTCGAAATTCAGGGCAAAATTACTAAGAAAAAACTTTGGGAGTTAATTAAACCTTTTACAGCAGACGGAAATAAAAGATACCTAACTCACGAAATTTTGAAAAAGCGCAAATATGAGGTTCTTCGATTGCCTCCATACCATTGTCAATACAACCCAATTGAAATGGCGTGGGGGTTTTGTAAGACCTATTACAATAAGCACATAAATTCGCAGCCAAAATCGAAAGACAAGGTTTCAAATTTATGGCGTGAGGGCTCTTTCAAAATGTACCCCCGACATGTGGCAAAATTTCTGTGCGCATTGTGAAAAACTTATTTCGGAAGACTGGACAAAACATATGGGAAATCTATCGTTTGAAAATATTCGTCCTTTCATTATTTCAATTGGGGAATCTGATTCAGAATCGGAGGGTGCCGATGATTCAGATACTTCTAGTGATAGCATGAAGGTGGAATAGGGTAGGGGATATTCTTTTGGCATCTAAATTGTGAATGAGTGTTTTACAGTTTTTATCTCGCCCGAGAAAAACACTGACCTCAGTGGAATACGAACTTGGGTCTCTTAGCACCGGAGGCAAACAGTCAACCACTGGTCTACCATAATATCAATTTGAAACATAAGTGGCATGGACGTTAATTCTTCTTAATTTGCTGCAAGACCTAAATATAGGACAAAAAGAATGGCGTGGAATATGCTCTGTACACATACGATTGAGTTCAGAATTCTCGTATAAAAAGAACAGCAATATGTATTTGGTATGTGTTACTACAACATTTAAATTATAGTTATTATTTTATTTATAATGAAATTATTATTATATCTAAGTATTATAAACTAATATTGAGCAGCAATAGGCGGACGTTAAATGAACAAACAAGCTCCACTGGCAACATTGCCTGCTTTCAAAAAACATAACCTCCATCAAGAAAAACTAACATAACCCAACTTAACTAATTGACAAATTTCAATGATACCACACATTCCCCCAGATTTCCATAGCCTGTTGGATGGCAAATCAATCGTGAATAGATTATAGCTACTTTTCAAAAACGGGAAAAAGTAGGAAAACAATGCAATACGGCAAATGATACTGTACATGTGCTTTATAATTCACTTAGCCCAGAGCGTATCCAGCTCAAAACGGAAGGGGGGGGGGCAGTGTTCTGAATGCAACTTTTTGGAAAGGGGGTCCATGGGAGGCATGCAATAATACACTATTACAAAAGAAGCACACTATTTATTAATAAAATTAATTATTGAACAGCAGTTTGCGAGGATTAGTTGCAAATTTTTTAACTAGAGCTTCTACTAAGTGTTCCTTATTTGCGAAAACCCACTCACGATGAATGCTTAGCATTTAACTTATTTTTACCAATAGTGCTTCTAAGCCATGTTTTAATTCGGCAAAGAAAGCTGAATGGGCGCTCAATAGTGCTGGTTGTGCAGGGCTGTGAAAGCAAAATTAGTAGCGCCTTTCTAGTGGTTGGAAAAAACAAATAGCCCTTTTTTAAAATCTTGATGATATTTTTCGCTTCTTTTACCTTATTCCACATTTTGTACCATAATTCCCTTTCTCCTTCGATGCCTTCCAAATTGTAAAAAGTTGCACAAGATGAAGTAGGTACTTTCATTCCATTCCTCCAATGAAACATCTTTCATGTTACTCGGATGGAAATGTGTCAATGAAAATGCAGGCGACTTGTCTGCAGAAAATCTGACTTTTAAAAATGATATGATGAAATTTTCCAAAATTCGGAATGATTTCCGGCTGGGGTTGCTTCTATGCATATATCGGCCAGCAACGCGAGTGGCGGTTATATCAACATTCAAATGCTTTACAATGTCGCCTGCTTTTTTCAAAACGTCAGCTATGACGATGCTTACTTAGCATGACGAGAATAGTTTGAATGTGCTGGTTAGCTTTAACTATGTCAAGTGTCTTCAACTGAAGTGTATTTGCAATGGGTTCCAGTACAGAGGAATACTTAGCAATTAGTGCTACTGACGCTACAAATGGAGACATGCACACCGCTGCATGCATTTGATATGCATTTTTTTCTTGTTGCTGCATTACTCGCTTCAGCTAATGTCTAATGCTTCAAAATATTGACGAAATGATCCTTAAAAACACGGGTGCTCTTGTACATGTTAGCAAAAACATTAAATAGCATAGTTACTAGTTTAGAATACATACCAAAATATTCTGTTAAAAATTCTTCCGAATTAATCAGTAGGTTGTCCAGTTTAGGTTTACCACCACACTGCAAACTAGTTAGTTTCGATGTCACCAATATGTTTTCACAAATACCTCCTCAAGAGTGTATTTATTTGTTAAATAATATTTTTATCAAAAAAATGTTGAATTAACAAAACGAAATGAGTTGATTCAATTATTCGAACTTTGTATTAATCAAAATTATTTTATTTTTAATGATAAAATTTATCTTCAAAAAAACGGTTTACCAATGGGAAGTCCAATTTCTGCACTTTTAGCTAATATATTTATGGAAAATTTAGAAAATCGAATTTTTGAATCAAATCAGTCCTCGAAAATTATATTTTGGTTCCGTTACGTTGATGATATTTTAGCATGTTTTAATAGTTCATTTGAGTTTATTGGTGACTTCTTAACGTTTATCAATACTCTACACTCAAACATAAACTTTACATTAGAAACAGAACAAAACAGATGTATTAATTATTTAGATTTAAACATAAAAATTAATTTCGAAAACAAACTCGAATACTCTATTTATAGAAAACCTACACAAACAGATATCACAATACCACAGGACTCATGTCACCATAAAACACATAAATTAGCAGCCTATAGGTCACTGATACATAGAGCTTTAACCGTTGCCCTAAGTAACACTGATTACACCAAAGAGATTTCGATTATTAAACAAATTGCACACAGTAATGGGTACCACACAAAACTGATAGACACACTAATCAAAAAGAAAGATTATAAATTAGCAATTCAAAGAATATATTCGAAAGACCACTCTGAAAATGTTAAATATATTTCAATTCTTTATTTTGGTGATATATCGGAGAAAATTGCTAAAATTATAATCAAATCAAGTACATTTAAAGTAAGTTATAAAACAATAAAAAACACTTTCCACACCTTATTCAACGCAAAAGACAGAACTAAGGATTTTTTAAAATCAGGTATTTACAAATTAAACTGTTCACATTGTAATTATGTATACATAGGTCAAACAATTAGAAATTTTGACACCAGATACAAAGAACACATACGCTCCTACAAATATAAACACCCAGAAAAATCTAACTACGCTAAACACTTATTAGAACACAATCATGCATTGACATCAAATAATATAATAACATTTTTACACTTCTGTGATGATAAACGTAAATTGGATATACTCGCGGCCTTTCAAATTCACAAAAACACTTTAACAAACACACCTTTAATGAATGATCAAATTGAGCTCATAAATTCCCCGCTATTGGAAGTTTTGGAATAGAAGACCTGAGTCAAGCCCAAAACCAAGATCCAGTGTGCTGTTACCCAAGCAACTACAAATGTTTACTTCATTAAATGCTTTTGATAATGACATATTGTATGTCGAAATACGTATAAAGCTTAAATAAAAATAAATACCTGTTGAAATTGCCTATTATTATTATTAATATATAAATTATTGTTATACCGCATAAGTCTAACTAAAACGGTACAAATATTAACGAATACAATCTGTCTACGACATGTTTCTTTGTAGGTAACAGTAACGTGTGCCTGGAGACATTTTACTGATCGTGAATGATTAAAAATTTATTATCACGAAAGTGAATATGCGTTACTTTAAGTTTCTGTGAATTTGTTCACTATACACGTTTGTGGGAATACTTCAATACAAAATATTGTTAAACACTTGCATTCCATGTTGAAATTTTAAGGTACAGCCTAGGACTAAAGTTTGTGCTTTATTTTTAGATAGCTAAAGTACACTTTTAAAGGAGTTTGTACTTTTACCACTAGTAAAAAAATAAAAATATCCAATATCCGCTTTATACAATGCTTACTATATGATACATTTTTTATTCAAGAATTTGTCACAGAATTACCCAAACTTATTGGAAATGTATTGATGATAAGTTTTTAAGCCTTCCCACGTTTCCGTAACGATGGGTAGAATTTGATTTAGGGGCGGATTGAATCCAAACCAACCTCCACTGGGAAGTTCAATGGTATAAGAAAGCTCAACTCCAGCTACGCCTTTAACCCAATCATCGCTACCACCAGCAGAAGCATACAAAACGTTTGTGGAGCTTCCTACTGTGTAACTGGTACCTGCAACTTTACGGATACTGTCAGCAACCGACTCTCCGAGAGCTTGAAGTTCAGCGCTGTCTTCGGGAAGTTCTGATGTATATCCCCACGGGAATAGAATCAATTCTCCATGACTGTGGAAAGTGAGATACAGTTTAATTCTGTCTTTGTTTTTTGAAACGTAATCTTTAATAGCGGAGGTTTCGGATTCCGAGAAAGCATGTGTTCCATGGTACTCCTCCGAACATTCGTTATTACTGGAACCTTTCTCAGCCCAATGGAAACCATAATTGCGATTGCCGTCGGTTCCATCACATTCAATTCCTAGAGATCGAGTTTTTCTCCACAACCGCTTCTGAATAGGAATGCGGTTTTATGAGAGTTACAACTTGTTAGAATAATTTTGATTTGAACTTACTACGTCGTGACTGTATTCGTAACCATCTGGATTAACTACAGGTAGAATGTGCCAATCAACTTTGTCTAAGAAATTTCTATTTTCTGGGATTTCAATAAGCTGGTTGATGGTATACAATGCTACTGGTGGAGCAATCCATTCCACTGCATGTATACCAGCGTCAATAAAAATTATGGGTTTGTTGGCACTGGAATTAGTGGAAATTTTGATGAGCTTTAATTCACGGCCTTCCGTTGATTTACCGATAATTTCCATAGATGAAATTTCGGCATAGTCGATCACCAGCTGGTCCAGGTAAGCGTTAATCTAAAAAGAAGACACATATACTCTATTTGGTAAATCTGGAACGTTTATTTGGGAATGACTTACCTCATTATGTCGATGGTACTTTGTAAAGCTAATTTTACCTTCCTGAAGTCGAGGGCCAAATGACTGCTCCACACGTTCTTGTTCCAGTAAACTTAAATTAAAAATACCATTACCTTTTAATAAGATATCATTTTTTTCAATTCACCTTTCAACATCTTCAACTAAAATCTCTTGTTTAATGGAACGGTGTTTAAGTATCTTAATAAAATTTCGTTCTACTTGAGGATTTACCAGTACATCAACAGGTCCTCCATCACGACGCACATGTGACATCAGTTGCACATGATTGTTGTTTTTAAGGTCAATTAAAATTTTCTGCTGGCTTTCTTCCAGAGGATATACTCGATAAATTTTGTAGCTGCATTGTTTAATTTTATGTAAGGTTGGAATACACAAATTTTGATGTAAATATTTACCCCTGATAATTGAAGTGTTCGGCCGAAATGGCAGCAACCACAGTAACCAACACCGTAAGAAAACGCATATCTGTTTGATACCATTTTTGTCCTCTGACGAACGTTTTATACGTTTTTTACGCGTGATCCAGATAATTACAATTGTTTACAATCTGTGGAAGTAGATTGTCGTTGTAGATAAAACAAAACTAGAAATGTCGAATAGAAAGACATTTATTGAGTAGTATCTATCTTATTTATAAAAAAATCTTATCATACACAATTGCTCATAATCAAATATTTTCGAGATAATTGCCTTATTGGTAAGAGTGTAAGACATATAGTTTCAAGACTTTTCTGTAAAAAAGTGCTGCTGTAAAATGTGTACACATTTTACCTGTTCTAAGGATTGTACAGGATTGTACAATATAATAATAGGATTTAAAACACTACAGTACTAACAGACAAGGTCCCGGGTTACGCACAATCGTCGCCTATTCACGTACGATCAGGAGAGTTAAGGCAGCGATGGCGCCGGTCAGTACTTGGATGGGTGACTCGAATGTTGCCTTAACGCGGCGCCCTCTTTCCCACGAGGATTGATAACTATGGGAGAGTAGATCAACAACCCCCTTTATGGGGAGGCCCTTGCCCAACAATGGGGAAGCTAATTCGTAATACACTCAATCTAAAAAAAAAACTGGAGGGTTTAAACACACAATAAATTGAATAATTTGAAAGTTCTTTAATCATTTAACATTAATTACTTACTTCATATAATAATACAATAATATTAGAGTCAGAAAGAATTGTAATATTTTATTTCAAAGTCGAAATCCAATTTAACCGCCAAACCCAAAGCAAGCAAAACATTAAATATTCCAAAGTAGGAATGATCATAATAGCTGAATTTTTGCAGGAAGTTATATTGAAACATAATTTATTTTTAAGTCTGAACGTGCTAGTCTTTTTCTGAAATTTTATACAGTTTGTCCGTTTTGCATTAATCTGCTTCGGGCAGCTACATAATGTGCAGTCAGTTCGAACAGGCCGCCTATACAGGCGAACTAATTCCCGAATTGGTACAATAAAAATAAATGAAATATAATATAAAGTAACATGAACAGAAGAAGCGTCCGAAAAACTTCGCTCAATTTGGCTGTTAAGAGGGTTGCCTTTTTTTCAAAATATTCTCCATGAAGAATCAATACACTTTTGCATGCGTGTGAATCAATTTTGGACGACCTTCACGAAATTCGTCGTTGAGCGAACTAAATTAAACTAAATTCGGTAAACCATCGATAAACACTGGTCCTTGATGGTGCTTCATCGCCAAAAATCGAATTAATCCACGTCAAAAGTTGTAAAAAATAATCTCACGAAAATGTTCACGATTTAATTCCATTTTTTGGTCGATATGAATTTTTCAAGTTACTGTAAACAACACAAATAGCGCTCGTACGTCAAAACCACAAATCACTAACTCTTAGAGTTAGTGATTTGTGGTCAAAACGTTCTGAGTACGTATACCGTCAACAATGTCAAACTTTACGCTAAAGACGTCAGTTGCCAGATGGCAGCACTAGAGGTGCCCAATCCCGGAATATAAAAGGCAACCCTCGTACATATATTTTAGGAAAGTGGAAACAAGTCTGCTGGAACCAAGTCAGGTGAAAAACGTAGTCGATTGGTGTCCAGTTTACATGAGAAATGATTTCACAAACAATGCAGAATGGGAAGGTGCATTGTCTGGCAAAGACTAATTACCCTTTTCTTGATATTTCGGCCGCACAGTATTTACTGTTTGTTTTTAGGGCTCAAGTTTTTTATGAATTATAGGTATATACCTTGCTTATTGAAAAATCTGTCAGCATTGTCTTGAAACTGAATTTTTGTAAAAGAAACTTTTGGGTTTTGGTGATGATTTTTCAATCAATTGCATGTTCTGACGTTTCGTCTCAGGATCATACTAACATACCCATAACTCATCACCAGTTAAGAACACTTGCATTGTAGCGACAAGTCTGAAGGAAGTCTGCGCATGATGCAACTTATCTTTGTGTTTGCTCATCTGTAAAACTGTGCGGGGCGAACGTTGAACAAATTTTCCTCTTTCCCAAATCTTTTTATAAAAAAGTTTGTCAAATCGTTTCCTGTTTGGTATTCAACTCATCTGCCATCATTAATTCAACGTTAAGTTAGTTAACGATGTAGTTGAATTGCTTGGGTATGATTCTAGCTAGTACGTTACCTTATATTTGATTTATTAGTCCAGTTTTGATGAATTTCAATATGTTAATAGCAATCGCCCACGGGATATTTCCAAAGGCGTCCCTTGGAGTATTTGGTATGTTGTGTTGTACTGCATTTACTGTTTGTTTTTTCACTTTAATACCGTGAGTTCAAAAAGTAATTACATAACGGTTGGCCATGGAATAATAAAATAATGTCTAATGCAAGGTTTATATACTAATTGAAGTTTAGGCAAAACCCTTCTAGCGCCATCTAGCGCAAGCGCCAGTACCTAACCGGCAATGTTATGTTATGTTAAGTTGCGCGGTAAATAAATCAATTTTTGAAGAAAAGATTTCTATTATTTTAAATAAGACGATAACAGTAACAATCAAATTACTATACTTAAACAAATCATAACAAGTAGGTAATCATTAAAATTGGAAATTATGCTTTTTTTATTTCACAGACACAGAAAAATAAACAAAAAACTAAAGAAGCTGTTCAAAATGGCCACCGTTTTCCTGCAGACACAAATTTACTCGTCTTTTTATACTATTAAAAGCATTTATAAGAATTTGAGGAGTTATATTGGCACACTGTTCCGTAATTCTGTTTTGCAGTTCCTCGATATTGTTAATATGGGTCTTGTATTTGTATTGAAAGAGCGAGATCTAGGACGCGGATTTCCAAGCATCTCTAAGCACTGCAGCCATCATTGGCTTATTGTACACCCTAACTATGAATTTTGCCTATGTGGGGTAATTCCAACTCCAGTTGTGATTTTTAACTTGTCACACATTGCAGTGGCACGGGACCTACGGCTTTACTTCTTATCCGACAGAAGGCGCATTTTCAGATTTTTCCCCGTTAGAAAAATCTCGCCGACCGTGTTAAATAACCTTAGCTTTACGTGGTTAAAGTGTTTTGCACATCTTTAGAATCACCATGTATACAGAAAGTTGAAAAACAATGGCCAGGTTCGATCCCGCGTCCCTCGGATCTAAACGCAAATGCGCTAACCACTAGATCATTAATAGGGGTCTTGTATACATTGTTTTTCAGATAAGGGAATATAAAGTAATCTAAAATAGTAAAACCTGGTGATCTAGGTGGAAATTCTGGATTTGAACGTAAACTAATTATTCGATCGTCAAAAAATTCACGAAGGTAATTGAGAGTCTCTTGAGCGGTGTGGGCCGTCGCAACGTCCTGTTGGAAGTAGCCTTGCTGGAGCTCATCCTCATGAAGCTGATTAATAAATTCACGTACAATATTCCGGTATCTCTGAGCAATAACAGTTTCGTGGAAAAATATGGGTCCGATAATACGTCTTCGAGACACAGCAATCCAAACACCAACTTGTAACGGATGAAGGGAAGATTTGCGAAAACTATGCGGATTTGCAGCACTCCTTAACCTCATATTTTGTGAATTTATATACCCCGAAAGGGTGAACCAGGCCTCGTCACAAAAAAACGTTAAATTTAGCAATTCGTCGTTGCTCATTAAATTTTGTTGGAACCACTAACAATACAAAATTCTCCTATTGTGATCTGCTGGCAGCAACTCATGTAAAGCAAGAATTCTGTATGGGAACAGCATTAAATCTTTTTTGACAATAGTATGGCAAGTTTCTAATGATAAACCAGTCTCTTGCGAAAGTGTACGTAGTGATGTAGTGGGTTGCTCGGTCAAACGTTGACGAACATCATCAACTGTATTTTGAGTACGAACTCTTGGCCTTCCAGCTCTATCTCTATGAGTAATGCTCCCTACTGTATCTCGGAATACATCACCACATCTTCTAAGTGTGCCGTAAAAATCTTCTTCAAAGACAGCAATATCTGGAAATTGTTGCATAAATTCCTCCAAACATGGCACCGAACTGTAAATCCATTCGCCGTTCTCTCGGACACCATTTCAAAAATATGATTCAATCATAAATGGTTTGTGTTCTATTGTAAAAACCATTATAATTGCGCCGGTAGCTCGGATAGGTTGGCCGTATGCCTTTCACGCAGCTGTCCCGGGTTACGCTATGTCCAAGGTGAAAGCGGGTACGTGCGGTGCGATAAAACGCACGCATCGCACGCTATTACGGTGCGTGCGTTTAAACATAGGTGGCAAATTACAGTACGACATTTTTCGAAAACGATGGCTGCGACGTCAACACGTTCTATTTTACTTATGGGAAATAGTTTATTGATACTAAGATTATTACGGAAACTTAAAAAGAAACGTGAATATAGAAAAACGACTCATAAAATCTTTAGAAACAGGTTAGTTTACGGTGAATTTCATCACCTGTACCTTGAGTTGCGAGCAGATGAAAGTGCTTTTCGCCAGTACCTACACCAGGAGGAAAATACATACATTTGATTATATTGTTGGAAAAATACGTGTTGCCTGTTCTTATTGCACAACAAATTTTCAAAGACCTATTTCTGTCGAAGAGAGTCTTTCGTTAACCTTAAGTGTTAGGGTATTCCCCTACTGGCAGCCAGGGACTGGGGCACGGGTCGGTAGCCGGGAAGAGGGCAGTGCTTACGAATGTGGGAAGGAGAGCGGTCGAGCCACGGGTAGTCGTAGCAATTACGTTGTTACATATATAATACTTCATATTACAATATACAGTTTCCTTTAAGACTTAATTCATTGTTCGCCTCGTCCCCTAACATAAGGTAAGTAATTTACGCTAGAATACTTATTTTTCGGCGTTTTTGTTGAAGATAATATTCCATTCCATTGCAGACATCGGACGAGAACTGCGACAGTTGCGGTGAAAATAAAACACGTTTTAAATTAAAAACAATGCGTGCGATGCGTCGATCTAGCTGCGTGCGTATTTAACGCGCCACGTGTTTACGCTGGACTGATACATTTAAATCTCGTTGTTTTATCGTAAACGTTCCTCGCAAAGCACGCACCGCACCGCACGCATCGCAGTACCCGCGTTCACCTTGGACATAGCGTTAGAATCCGGACGCTGAGGTCGGTGGTTTTTTTCTGAACGATAAAAAACGCTAAACCGGCCGTTCTCCTCGGATAGGAAGTAAAATCGTAGGCCCCGTGTCCAAGTGTTGTTGGGCACGTCAAAAGAACCCTATTTAGCTCAAATATTTTGTAAAGAACCCTCAAACAGGCTAAATTTCCGGTGTGGTAGGATGGCTCCCTGGCGTCGGTGGTTAGCCATAGTAGCAGAAATAGGCCGACGTTAAATAAAAAACAAACAAACAAACAATTTGTTGACAAAAATCCAAAATCTCTCCTATCGATGAAACAGTATATTTGGGGACATACATACATATGTTGGTTAACATTTTTTGGTTTGATATGACGAGTATACACTATTCACGATTGATTTGCCATCCAGCAGGCTGTTTTTTTTTCTTAAGATGCATTTCTTAAATGTTATTTGATTGATTTCTAGCAATGTCAAAATGAAATTGCCCTGTTGCCAGCTCTAGAGTCCCCTCTTTTCGAAAATAATCTAGTAAGTTTAGAATTAATAAAACACAAAATATATTATACCTACTTAATTGTCAGAATGGTGAAAGTTATTATCAAAGATACTAGACTGCAAATTGTGAAAGCTTTCAACCATTATAAAAGAGATAGGCCAGACTTCACACGATTTACGATTATAAATCGATTAATTGATATATTTAGGGTAAGCATGTATTATTTCTTAAATATGCAATTGCAAATTACTGATAATTTTAGGTGTCTGAGCGTTCTATAAGGGACATTTTATCACAAGGACAGGACGTTTTGTAATCCTCCATTTGCAGTATACGCGCTAAGACGGACGTTTTCTAAATTACACGTTTAGAAAAGATTTGCAACGACAAATTTGGCAGTATCATCTGAAGAATGAACATTTTACTCTCCACAAACTCTTGGCTGACTCTCGCGAAAACTTGGAATACAAGGGGGGCAGGACTACTTTATTCAAAATTATTAAATCAATGGGTTACAAACACAAAATGGTGAATGGACACAAAATTTTATGTGAACAAAAACACGTCGTTGAATCCAAAATTAAATTTTTGAGACAATTTCTACAATATCAAAATTCTAGTGAAAATGTGACATTCGTGTACCTAGACGAAACGTGGATCTACCAAAATGGATCCGCGAGTCGTCAATGGGTACACGAAACCGATCTGAAAAGTAACTTAGCCAAAATTAAAAGTGAGGGGAAGAGGTTCACGATTTTGAATGTGGGATGTAATTGAGGCTTTTTGGAAGGGTGCGACATGTTACTAGACTCAAAGAACAACGACAGGTGCTATCATAAAACTATGAATAGGGAAATTTTTCAAAATTGGTTGGTTAATCAACTGATTCCTGCTTTGGACAAGTTGCAAGGAAAATTTGTCGTGGTTATGGACAACGCACCGTATCATTCAGTGCAGTTTGACAAGCCGCCCACATTTTCTTGCAAAAAAAGGTGTATTGCAGGAATGGTTGATTAACCACCACAATGTCGAAATTCAGGGCAAAATTACTAAGAAAAAACTTTGAGAGTTAATTAAACCTTTTACAGCAGACGATAATAAAAGATACGTAACTGACGAAATTTTGAAAAAGGGCAACTATGAGGTTCTTCGATTGCCTCCATACCATTGTCAATACAATCCAATTGAAATGGCGTGGGGGTTTTGTAAGACCTATTACAATAAGCAGATAAATTCGCAGCCAAAATCGAAAGACAAGGTTGCAAATTTATGGCGTGAGGCTCTTTCAAAATTTCTGTGAGCATTGTGAAAAACTTATTTCGGAAGACTGGACAAAACATATGGGAAATCTATCGTTTGAAAATATTCCTCCTTTCATTATTTCAATTGGGGAATCTGATTCAGAATCGGAGGGTGCCGATGATTCAGATACTTCTAGTGATAGCATGAAGGTGGAATAGGGTAGGGGATATTTTTTTGGCATTTAAATTGTGAATGAGTGTTTTACAGTTTTTATCTCGCCCGAGAAAAACACTGACCTCAGTGGAATACGAACTTGGGTCTCTTAGCACCAGAGGCAAACGGTCAACCACTGGACTACCATAATATCGTTAATTCTTCTTAATTTGCTGCAAGACCTAAATATAGGACAACAAAGAATGGCGTGGAATATGCCTTGTATACATACGATTGAGTTCAGAATTCTCGTGTAAAAAGAACAGCAATATGTATTTGGTATGTGTTACGACAACATTTAAATTATAGTTATTATTTTATTTATAATGAAATTATTATTATATGTAAGTATTATAAACTAATATTGAGCAGCAATAGGCGGACGTTAAATGAACAAACAAGCTCCATTGGCAACATTGCCTGCTTTCAAAAATCATAACCTCCATCAAGAAAAACTAGCATAACCCATCTTAATTAATTGACAAATTTCAATGATACCACACTTTCCCCCAGATTTCCATAGCCTGTTGGATGGCAAATCAATCGTGAATAGATTATACGTGGAGAAATTTATTCTGTCTTTTTTTAAACACCTTGTGTATAAGTATCACTAATTTTTGACCTACTACTGTGCCAGAAATAGCAGTAATGCGGTTGGCAACACTGCCAAGTCCGGTTATGTTTCCGCGCGCGAAATCGCTACTTGTCATCTGTAAAAAAGTTTTTATCAATTCTTGATACAATCATTTTCGTTGTATAAACAAAGTACTTGCCTATAAAAGTGAAAGAGGTTTTATGTAACAACATGGATAGCGCCAATGAGGATATATATTTGCAAAAAATAGAAGAATTTGTATACGACGAAGATAAAATTGTAAGACTACTAACCTCATTCCTCATTTCTCATTTTCACACATGTAATTTTAGGTAACGTTTAGATGGTTGAGTTGTACGTTGGGTATTAGTGCCGTTGCTGCAAAAAGATTGCTTGAAAAATACGTCGCAGACCATCGAACTATGAAACCCAATGACCTTGCGGTCACCTATTTGATATCGGGTATGATAGAAGAAAATAACTTGGCTTTTGCAGTTGTTAAGGAAGAAGATTTGGAAGACCGGAAGGACAGTCTTATCAATGTTCTTAGTGAGCAAATTTATAGTGTCCAAAAATGCAAACAAACCGATTTACATACAATAAGTTTGGTGGATTGTTTCGATAAACACACACCTCCAGAAGTACCCATGTAAGTGTTTGTATATATGAGTTGTAGAATATTAAAATTTTTATATTTGTGCAGTGTTGGGTCAATATTGAGTAAAAGTTGTATCAAAAGAGTTTTTAAAGCGAAGAAGGCCTTACCACCTCCGCAACAGCCAACTATCAAAGGAAAAACATCATTTTTTTCAAAGCTGCCACCAAAGAGTACTGAAAAAATTGAACCGAAACTGTCTGAAACTGTTAAACAACAAAATCTTATCAAACAAGCCGACAAGCCTAATTCAAAAAATCATGTAAAGGTAATTGAATTGGAAAAGAAATTTTTTATCTAAAATATTGTGTTTTAGCATAAACAAAATGGTATTGCAAGCTTTTTTACAAAGGGTGCAAGTATGACCGATCTGAAACCCAAAGTACCACAGAAAACTGAAGAAGAGAAGATGTTAAAGACAGAAGAAAATGTACAACAAACCAAGATGGATACCAGTGAAAGAATAAAGAGCATAGTAGATACAGACAGTGAGTCAGAAGACATTATTTCTCCAACACAGAATTCCCAACAAAGCAAGGAAAATCAAAAACCAAGAAGAAGTTATAAACGCCAGAAGAATCAAAATAAGAACAGTAGTGCCCCAACTCCAAAGAGACGTAAAAGAATAGTTGAGCGCCATGATTCTGATAGCGATGGTAATTTAATTTAAAATTTAATACTTTTTGTAATTTTGAACATTGCAGATATTTTTGATAAAGATGAACGGGACGAGAGTATGCGTGAAGACCTGGCCGAAATTTCTGATGAAGATGCAGAACCTATTTTCAAACCCACGCCACCTTTGGCTGCTAAAAATAAGAAACGAAAGTTTGTTAATCGCACTTTTAAGGATGAAGATGGTTATATTGGTAATAAGCATGTTTGCAATGCGATTTGTGTGGCTTTATTATATTTTTTCCTAAGTTACTCAAAAAGAATGGGTTGAAGCCAGTGGGTCAGAAGAAGATGAACCAGAAATTGTGGCACCAGCTGTGATTGATTCAGCAAAATCCGTAAAGAAAGAAACTAAGGAAGAGTCTAAAGTTAAGGAGAGTAATACAAAATTGAATAAATCTGAAAATGGTTCTGTAGGTGATAAAGTGGTAAATGGAAAAGGCAAGGCAGGCAAAGCCAAAAAGGCTGTAGCTACTAATCAGAAAACCTTAACGAGCTTCTTTACACGTAAATGAATAAGTTTGATAAATTATTGTAATTTTATTGCTATTACTTTTTTTATGATTTTTTATTTATTCCCAAGAGAAATGGCGTAATGTGTAAGTTCCGACTGTATGATATTATAATTTGTTATTTTAAAATATACATATAAAATAAATTTTGATGAAGTAGTTGCAGTTTTTGTATTTTGGTTAATTAGTTATTAATGAAATAAAAATAACAACAAATGGAAGAATGAAGGAGGGGGCATTAGTAAAATTATAACGCAGAGCAGAGAAAAAAGGAAGGAATATGTAGGAGAAAGGTAGAGAAGAAGCAGTAAGTATTAATGTTACAGACAGGATGGGAACATTAAAGATTATGTAAAGATATCGATAAACTGAGTAATTAAATGTATATAAATGGTGATAGAAAAGGAAAGTTTTAATGCAGATTGGACAAATATAACTAGACAAAAGTAAGATAAACGAATGATATGGTTAGAAACGGGAACAGAACAGGATACACAACCATGAAGATATACAATGGTAATAAAGAATGAATCAATAAAGCAGTGAATGAAATTGAAAATGGTTGCAAAAGTAATAATGTACGAAACTTGAAACAACAGAAGGGAGTGTGCAGGATATGGAAGGAGTATTTTGTCAGGTATTAAATCAACCAGACAATGGAAACCAAGAAGTAAATAACCAGTGTCAAAGAATAACTGAAGAAGAAAAAATAATACCAGAACCTACATGTAAAGACACAAAACAAGAAAAGGAAAAGCAACATAAAATCCATGGTGGAATGATAAAATATGGTGGTTAGGCTGCAAAAAAAACTGTGTCATTATAAAAAGTGTGGAAGGATCGCACGTGTTACCAATTTTGAAGAAAGCCGATCCAGACAAATGTGATTATAGCAGTATCAACAAATTTCAACTAGGCGCAATTGGTGAAATACACTGAAAATGTAATGTCAGGCTAGACATGTCAACAGCAATCATATGAAGCAAATTCATAATGGAAACAGTACCTACATAATGGCACATACCTTCAAACGGGGTGAGAGTGGGGCATGGGGGGTTAGTCGGGACAAACGTGTTTGAATTTAAATTTACCGCTCTTATGCCGATAAATGATGCTAGATTTTTATTTCAAGTTATAGAATGTACTCACAGATGTCGCCTCTAGTAAATATTCGAATTTCTTTCGTTATTAACATACCGTGTTCGCCGTGATTATTTCCGTGAATATTTCCTTAAAAATTACGTGTTTTTTAATTGTTAGATAGTTCCTGTTGGACGTATAGGAACACATTTTTTGTACAGGTAGGTATATTTTTTTTCTTAATTTGTGATGTGTGTACTTTGTGGTTATTCTTTTGTTTATCCAATGTAACGGACGGTTTTTTTACATGAGCTCGTTTTATTTTTCCAGTACATTTTCAGGGTGAGTCTGGACAATGCCTAGAAACTGCAAGGCTCCACTGGGGATCAAGAAAAGACGTAATTATAGTCAAAAGGCATTTGTGAAAATTTTCCATAAACCAAAAACTCCTTTCCTACAATTATGTTTAAAAAAAGAAAGTACCTATTCTTTTATTTCATTATTTCTACATATGTTAATAACATTAAAAAAATAAATATAGTTTCTTATTATTCTTATTATTTAGGTAGTTTTTTTAAAACATTAAATATGTCCGGACTCACCCTACACATGGGAAATATGGGCCAAATTGTGAATTTTAAGGCGTTTTCCCGAGTCGGGACATCAAACAAATTTGTATTTTTCCTAATTTTGATAAGTTTTTGGCAAACTATGTAGTCCAAGTTAGAGCTTTGGCTTTGATTGCAATATGGTTAAATACTTGGACCTCCAAATGTAATAGAAAAGATTCAGTTATTCAAAATATACTAAAAACTGTCCAGTCTCACCCCGGTTGACGGTACAGGTTATTGAATTTAAGTGTTTGTTGACGTTAACAGAAGAAAACTAATAGCAACACAATTAGAGAAATTTAATGATAATAAATGTGTAAGAAACAATGACTGCAATTAAAATAGAGAAATTTTAAACCAAGATAGGGAAATACCTTGTCAACCACTTTTTTTTTTATTAATGTGGGTAAGGGAAAATCTAGGATTTACCTAAGAAATAAAAATGAGGAAGTCGTAATTTTAAGAAGGTGCAGTTATTTAAATATCTGGCAGTATATGTATGAATAATAATTAATAAGACTCACAAATTGACAAATTAAAGACGATTTTCCAAGCATCTCTATGCACTTAGGCCACATTTGGTTTATGAGAGTTTCAAAGAGGAGTAGCAAACATTTTTTAATGAATTTACTGCCTTTGTACCTGTGTTTATGGAATCTTAAAATTAAGTTGGTATTTTAATTTATACAGTAAATATATCGCGCAAATTTAAGACTTTTATTGAATAAATTATAATCCACAACTTCAGCGTTTTTGAATTATAGGACGTTGAATATATCTCTATGTTTATTCACGATGCTGTTGAAACACCTTGTATATTAATAAAGGTTAGTAATACCTTTTCGCCTTGAACGATGTCTCCATATTAATAAAATAAATTAAATGCATTTATTTATGCTGCTCAATTAGATATGTTTTAGATGTAAATTTAATCATCTATAGATTACGGAGAGTTCTGCAACTTTCTAACCTCACTTTGTTTCCTACATTTCAACCTCACAGATCCTTTACTTTTGATCTATTTTTAGTCTTTGTATCAAAATGCCAATTAAATATATTGGAAGAACGGTCGACTACAAAGGTAAAACCCTTTGGGAAATAGTGGGCAACTTAAAAAATTTTGGGGTAGGGCGAATTGTAGCGAGAAGCATGCTTGAACGATACTCCGAACCAAGTTACATGAAAATTATGAAGGTAGAAACGCTACCTAATCCTGAACACAACACACCTGATGTAAGTCACATATTTCCACCAATTAGTTTGTGAAATAGATTTTTTCCAGGATGTACGCAAGGTGCGGGTGTTTGTTGAGAAGACATTTAGAGGCCGTAAACACCCAGATCTGGTCCGAATTGAAAGGGTCAGTTATAAGGCCGATTACAAACTGATTCCCAAGGACAAGGAAGCCGAATATTGTAAATGTGACAAACCAGTAGCACAAGAGAAAATTGTTCCAAGAACTACTAGTTTTCCACCTTTAGTGAAAGAGCTTATCATTCGAGAAATGAAAGCGAAAGGAGAGAAGGTTACTGAAGAACCACAAATGAAAATTGTTTATAAGCAAGGACGAGAGACGTACTATCGAATTGCTGAAGAAGGTGAAAAGCCCAATGTTGAATTTGTCACCGGTTTTGGAAAACCAGTATCGCCCAGTTTATACAAAGGGTTAAAATTGTAGATTTTTAGGTTATATTGTAATAGTTATTCAATAAATATCTTCAAAGAAAAATCTGTTGTTTATGTTAAAGCTTATAACATGTTAGGCTTACAAATCGCTTAGCTTGAACAATTTTGAATAGAAACTTTTATCAGAAATTACAGTTTATTGCGTAATTTTTAAGAAGTTTTGCATTGCATAAATGTGTACATGTTTATAACACAAATATATGTACGGATTGTGATTACTTTCTTATTTTGTGGGTATAACGATAAAGAATTTTGATTTAGTAAAGTATGAATAGGTCCATTACATAATTGTTTGTTGCTTTACTTCGTTGAAATGCATACTTATATATTAATAATAACAATAGACAATTTCAACAGGTATTTATTTTTATTTTTGCTTTATAACTATTTCGACATGCAAAATGTCATTTTCAAACACTTGTAGTTAGGGCAACAGTACACTTGATCTTGGTTTCGGACTTGGCTCAGGTCTTCTTTTGATACCAGATACAAAGAACACATACGCTCATACAAATATTAACACCCAGAAAAATGTAACTACGCTAAATATGTACTTATTAGAGCACAATCATGCATTGACATCAAGTAATATAATATTCTGTGATGATAAACGTAAATTGGATAAACTTAATGCCTTTCAAATTGACAAAACTTTAATGAATGAGCAAATTGAGCTCATAAATTCCCCACTATTGGAAGTTCTGGAATAGCAGACCTGATTCAAGTCCGAAATCATCACCTAGTGTGCTGTTGCCCTAGCTACAAATATTTATGTATTTCTTTAAATGCTTCTGAAAATGACATTTTTCTATTTCGGTTTTATAAAGCCGTTCTAAGCGCACTGTTTTAGCTTAAAAATAGTACGTTAAGGAGGCCTATAATGGTACTGTTTTTAGTTTGTTTTTTACGATGTTGGTAGTTCGATTTGAATTTGAAAGTTTGAAATGTCAGTTTCAGCCACCTGTCAGTGCTGCCACAAGTGTTTACAAAACTCCCTAGTAATCGATTTGACGTAAAATTTTCTACATAAATTTATTTAAAATACTCTTAAACTTCCTCAATAGAAAAAATCGCTTCGCGTCTCGTTTTTCAAACTCGGACTCGTGCGTTAAGAAAAGGCCTTATGAAACTAGTTCTTTAATATACTATTAGCATGTCGAAATACGTCATCATTATCATCATAGCCTGTAAGATTCCATTATTGGGTAAAGGCCTCCTCCATGACTTTCCATTTATTCCGATCTCTTCCCTCTTGTATCCAATTTGTGTCTGCGGTTTGTTTAATTTCGTCGCTCCAGCGTATTTTTGGTCTGCCTTGGTCTTTGGTTCATATGTGGTGTCCGTTTGGTTGTTCTCACTGTCCATCACTCATTCTGTAGGTATGTCGTGCCCACGTCCATTTTCGTTTTTTACATTCGCGCACTATATCAACGGTTTTCAATTTTTGCCTTAAGTCCACTATTCTCACTTTTTCACTTAATATTATTTTTAGGATATTGTGTATCATTTTAGTTTTTGTAGTTTCTAGCTCTTAGAGTTCCATTTTGGTCATGGACCATGTTTCTGCTCCGTATATCATTGTTGGTGTTACGCAGCTATTAAAGACCTTGCTCTTGAGGTAGGTAGTTCGGTGTTTCTGATTTTAATATCTCCTTTAGCGACCAGAATTTATCCCAACCTTGTTTAATTCTTCGTTGTAGTTCTTGTCCTCGTTTATCATAAAATGTTAGTGTTTGTTCTAAGTAGATACTTTCTTCTGTATATGTAATTTCTTGTTCTTCTACCATTGTCTTTATTTCCCTATTGTTGGTGATGATTTTGGTTTTGTTGAAGTTAATTTTTAGTCCTATGCTTTTGTCTGCTTCGTTTAACTCATTTAGCATTATTGTTAGTTCTTTGTTGTTTTTTGCGAAGATTGCCCCATCATTTGCAAATCTTAGATTTGATATAATTATATTTTCCATGGATCAGGATACTTCAATTTTCCCATTTTAGGTTTTTGAATAAGTGTTCTAATGTTATGTTAAATCGGTCTGGGGATAATGGATCTTCATGGCGGAATCCTTTTTAATTTTAAAACTTGGATCTTTGTCTTCTAGCTGTATGTGTGCCGAGTTGTTTTTAAGTAGTTGCCAGATCAGTCTTATATATTTGCTTTCTACTTTACAGCGAGTTAAAGCTTGTATAATACTCGCATGTTCTAGAGAATCAAAAGCCTTCTCGAAGTCTATTAGTCTATTTGTGTTTTTCGATAAGTTGGTTGACGGCTTGCCGGTGGTCGATTGTTGATAAGCCTTTTCAAAAACCTGCCTATTCTGGTGAGTAATTTGATTGTAGTTTAGTTAGGTTTATTGGGCGGTAATTTCTGATTTTTTGCTTCCCTCCTTTTTTGTGTAGTAAAATTATTACTGATTTGGTCATTGTTGGGGTATGGCTTCTTCTTGTAAGATTTTATTGAATACCATATGAAGTTTGTCTAGAATTTCTTCTAGTCCATCTTTTAGCATTTCATAGGTGATCCCGTCTTCTCCTGGTGCTTTCCCACTTTTTGATTTTATTATAGCTTTTCTTATTTCCGATCTTTTTTTTTTAATTAAATTTAGGTGTACCAACTACCATATGTACAAAAAATTTTTAGATAAAGGGTGGCTTTGTATGTCAGAACGTATGTCGCACTTTGAAACTGCTTTTAAATTGAGGGGATCGAGGGTTTATTTTCATATTACAATAAATGTTCAAAATGTCCACCGTTTTCATTCAAGCATAAATTTACACGCCTTTTCATGTTATCAAATGCGTTTTGGAGCATAACGGGTGTGATATTGGCACATTCTTCAACTATTCGGTTGCGCAACTCAAGAAGTGTGTGAACTGGAATTTTAAAAATTGTGTTTTTCAAATGCGGAAAAAGAAAGTAATCAAGAATAGTCAAATCTGGTGATCTCGGCGGAAATTCTGGTTCACAACGTAAACTGATCAGGCGATTGTTGAAAAACTCACGCAAATAAGCAATGGATTGTGGAGTCGTATGGGAAGTGGCACCGTCTTGTTGGCAATACAACACGCGCCTGTTACTATCACCCGGTAACAATTCATGAGTTGTCTGCATCTTGTAAGGAAATAGACCAATGTCTCTTCTCAAAATTGTTCTACAGGTACCTACAGATACAGGAACTTGTTGTACGAGTCGGCGCAATGATGTTGTAGGTGCTTCATTCATAATCTCTTGAACATTTTGAATGGTCTCCTCTGTACGGACTGTTGGCCTTCCACTTCCGCTCTTCCGTGTTACGCTTCCTGTTTCTCTAAATAACCGCACACAATTTTGTACCACATTAAAAAAGTCGGCCTCCAGAAACACAAAATCAGGAAACTGTTGTCGAAATTCAACCATACAAGGGCGGGTACTGTAAATCCATTCCCCATTTTCAAGATTTCCATTGCGAAAATAAGATTCAACGATGAATCGCTTATGTATTTCTGTAAACACCATTATTAAATTAAATCTGATTAAAACTGACATTTAATTGTCATAAAATCATCAAAGACCGACGTATTGAAGTACAAAGCCACCCTTTATCTAAAATTTTTTTGTACATATGGTACAAGGTTATATGACACCCGAATATTACAGTAAGTATTTGAACATTTAAATTAACAGTTTTGATTTTTTAACAAATTCACACACTTTGTTTATATTCTGTGGCGTGTCACCGAGAATATCTTGAATGGTGTTTGGTATCATAGTGCTCTGTCTGCTTCTCTTGTATGTTTTGCATTCTTCTAGTAGATGTTGAACAGCTATTACCGATCCACATTCATCACATACAGGTGGTTGTTCATGCAGGAAGAGATGTTTATGGGTTATGGCAGTATGACCTATTCTAAGTCTTGTTAATATGACTTCTTCTGTTCTGTTCTTTCTATACGACGTATTCCACACACCTACCCCTCCTTTTATCTTTCTAAGCTTGTTTCCTGTCGTTTGTTCCCACTGTTGTTGCCATCGCTGTAGTGCCTGTTCCTTGCAATAGTTTTTGAAATCTTCTGACGTAATTTTACTTAGTGTCCGATCTTTGGATTGGTGTGATTTCGCTTTCGTTTTCTGCTACAGAGTTCCCATCATCGGTGTTTGTGCTATATTTTGTGTTATATAATTGTTATAAAACTCTGTTGCTACTTTAATAATTTCATGTCTTTTATAAGTATACTAACTTGTTGTCTTGTTTGGGGTCTTCTAATTGATGTATCAATTTTTTTCTTTTGCCTATTTGTTTGTACACTTCTCTGGTTGAACCTGAGTTATTTAGGATATTGCTGATTCTGATTTTTTGTGCTTCGCGTAGGTCTTTCCTAATTTCTCTTTTCGTTAAGTTAGGTACCTATCTAGTTCTGCAATCTTTACTTTGCTTTTCCCATCTGTTAGTCTTCTTGGTTTCAGTATTTCTCTTTCTTTAATAAGTTTTTTCGTGTTTTCTGAAAATTGTTCTGATTTTTCGAAATATGTATAAAGCAAAAATAAAAATAAATACCTGTTGAAATTATCTATTGATATTATTCAAATATGGGTTAATTAGAATTTAAATAATTAAATCTTTACAAGCATGTATACAGTAATTTACTATAAAAAATATAGTAATTTGCTTTTTGGTTTTAATAATAATAAGGTTTATTTAAAACGTGCTGGTAAAATTTACAGTTTTTATTACGGTTACAATTTTTGTTTTGATTACGTCTAGAAAAAAAGTTGGTGCCTTAATGCTTTAATTAAACTGAATTAATACTCACTGAAGCATAGCTTGTGCGTGAGGTTTGTAAGAAAATCCGGTACAATATTGAATTTATTAGCTATCTTATTCCTAGGATTACAACTAATTTATGTATTGCACTCTTTAGGTGTCTACAGTTTTGTTTTTGTTTGGCCTCTTTTGCTTAGCTTCATTCATAATGGTTTTAGATTGTTAGCATTCGCCTTCTTCAGGTTTCTTGGAAGGAATTTTTAAGATCTGATGTGATTATCTAACAGGGATTGCCTAGAATGCTCAAATTTTACTGTGAATGGCATTTACATAAAAAAAGGAATAATGTCTAGAAGATTTTTTATAATTTAATAAATTAACAGAATTGAAAAGAATAGGACTGTTTAAATATTGAATTAATACTTACAAATGTAAGGGTTTACAATAAAAATTAACCAAATATTTAACAGTGGCTTTCTCAAACTCGCAATAATAATCTCTGTATGATTTGGAACATAACACGTATAGGTATATCTTTTTCATTTGAGTTTATGGTACTAAATAAAACTAAAACCAATTACATATCATATAAACCTAATTGACCCACCAAAATGTGCCTAAGTTTTTCGTAGATTAAGATTATCTGTTCTATTTTAAAATCTCAGATAAAATTTCGTAATGTAACAAAATTATTAAAAACCATCTGACATTCAAAGCAGAAGTGATAAATGTCTTTTATTATTATTCTTTGAGCCAAAGCTAAGTACAAATTTGTAATAGTGATGTTAAGAGTCTTACCACAATTTTTTTACTTGTTTCAAAATTAACTATGAGTTTTTGAATATCCAGAGTCATTTGTGCAAAAGCACATAATTAATATAGATATACTAGCGTCATTATGCCCACATGGGTTTTAAAATAAATTCGTCCATCTATGTTTAATATTTCCTTCTCCTTCTCTGTCTTTCGTTTCTTGCTATCACAGCGTTGGGGCCTCTATCCACCTTCTGGAGTCGTTCCTGATTCCTGCAATTTCCTTCACCTCCCTCAGTGTCTTTCCTCTTCATGGCGTTATTTCTTTTAGAGTATCATTCCATGTCTTCCGCTTGCTCATCTTCTCTCTATTCTTTCCTCATAACGCCAGTTTGGGTATTTTGTTATTTTCTATCCAAACTAGGTGTTCTATCCGTTTTAGTTGTTTATTTTTTATTGTGTGCACAGGGTTTCAGTTCAAGTTGTTCTCTAACGGTCAGTTTCTAATTCGATCTCTTCACGTTTTTCTTCATGCTTTGCCTAGGTACTTTATCTCCGCAACAGTTACTTTTGAATTGTGTTTATCCATCATTGTTCAGAATTCAGACCCAATGTTGATACCTACCTTCCATTTTCACCTTTTTGCTTATTTCTCGTTTTCCAATGATCGTGTTGTTTATTATGATGAAAATTTTGTTTTACTCACTCTATTCTGCATTTTTTATTTATTTTTCCATATTTTGTTACGATTGTGTCCAAGTATTCGTAATTTTTTTCTACTTCTTCTACTATCTCATCGTTTATTCTTATTTTTCTCCTTGAAGTTATTGTTTTTTTATATACTCATTATTTTACTTTTCTCCTCATTAATCGTTAGATCTTTACTCTTTATCTCTTGCACCCACTGGTTTTAATATTACTTGCAGCAAAGAATGATTTACCTGGCGAATTCCAGAGATAAGGTAATCCTTTAACCTTAGTAGACTTCAAGTAGTGTCTTCAAACAAACAGTGATATATTTAGCCAAGTAATTAGGTATGCAATCCAAATTTCAGCATATCCGCTATAGCCCGTAGGATTGTTCTTCTTTCACTATTTATATTCTTTGCTTGTAGCTCTCTTCTGCCATTTGCCACTAGTACTAAGTACATCATCTGTGTTGACCAGGGTCTGGAGGTAGATTGGTCTCACTTTCAATTTTCCTATTTTCGCTTTCTTGGGTTTGTTTTGCATTGCTTTACTATTTTGTCCTTTAATTTAATAAATAATAGTGCACTCAGGCTATCGCCTTGCTTGATCCTTTGATCGATATTTTCCGAAACATACTGTCTAAACATTTTTGATTATACATAATGCGTGATACGGGTCTGAAAGAATTACTATTTTGCTACCCCACATCTTATGTATAGAGTATTAATTACGTAAAAAAATTGAAATATTATTTGCCTTAAGTAACATGTTTTGAAAATGTTTATAACTGTAAGATTAGAAATGTTTAAAAAATTAGTTCTATGACCTTGATTAATTAGTAATCGTTGTAATATTTTTCCGTATTACACTCAAATTCCAAGTAACGTTAAATTTATAAAAGCATAAAAAGGAAATGATAAATTTAACGACAAAAATATTTTAGGATAAAGAAGCAAGCAAAGGAGGTTTTAACATCTCTCTTTCTTATGCTTTCATTAATTTATTTCTCTACCATATGATTTTCTAGATACTGGATGTTGTACTGATAGTTGCCTATTGATAAAAATCCAAGGGGAGCTGTCTTAAATATTGTGTACAAAAGTATTTTTTGTGTAAAACCATTGAACACTTGAAAAATGTTTTAAAATACTTTGATCATAATTCACAACTTAATTGAGCTGATGTTAACATGTATCTGTTCGGCATCTGCTTCTTTCGGTTGCTCTTTTTCTTGTGCAAGAATCTGTTGACCAGTTTTAATTACTTAACTAATTTTATTTTTTCTTTTTTTCATTCACCTTCCAAAACTGTCGCATTTCTTGCACATTGGCCCGACATCTCACCCAATATCCACGCATAGCAGCTTGTATTTTGGTAGCAGCCCATTCGCGGCTCCATATATATGAGAATGGATAGTGTGGTCTTGGACTGTAAACAAAAATACCTATTGGTTTTCTACTTAAATAGAAAATAGAAGCACACGTACTGATCCCTTAACCATTTGTCAACCCAGTTTATATCAAAAATATAGGTCCAGTTTTCTTTACGTTCAGGATGCTTTGGATTTAAATTCCAAAGCATCTCTGCAATGAAGTCAATGCTGTTGAACGCCTTCTTCTGATGCTGAAGTTAATAGATTTATTACAGGATGTTTTATGTTTTTAACAGATAGATGTATAATTCATACATATTTTATGGAAAAAATTATATATCCTGCCTATTTGATTTGTTACACAGTAATTTTAAATATCAAAGTGACAAAAACCTCTCACCTTTATTCTCTAAATGAAATGTTACATTTCTCTAATTATACTTACTTTAATACATTCTAGTTCTTGTGCTTTATTTATTGTGGCTTGTAAAATGTTTGGAACCAAAAGAGTAAAAACGTGCTTTTCCAAAAACTCCACAGCAGGATCTAAAAATTAAACTCGTACAAATTTAAGCACAAGCTCGTAAGAAGGTCTCACTTAAAGGAACTACACATTCCGTCCCTTTTGATAGTTTATACTCCTCAATTTGAATTCTTTCATTGTCAAAATTGTCAGATATGTTCTGCCAAATTAAATTGTGAGGCACAAACTGATCCTCCGTGAGTTCATCGCTGTCTACTTCTTCCAAATCTTCAGTTTCCTGGATAGTATTGTTGCTCAAATCCACGGAAATATGATCGGATACGCACGTACATTCTTTAAGTATGTCCATAATTTTTAATTTAATGTAATTATGGGCTTTTTTGTTTATGTCATGGCTTTTTGGATTTCAACCGCGTTGTCTTTCAGTAGACGTAATTCAAAATGTAAAAGGGCCTAACGGAGACGGTGGTATAAATATGGGAACCATCACAATACATATTTGGGACATGTAAGTACGTATTTCGGCAAGTAAGTTGCCATCTTTAGTAGAGACAGCTAAACTTTCATTATCTAAAGTAACTTTGGCTGAGGTGAACCTCTGAATGTAATTATGTTACGAATAAATGGTTAAAGCTAAGCTATGCTAATGCTAACATCCTAACAAATACAAGCTTCTATACCAAGCCTCTGTTAGAGTTTTTTCTCTTAATAGATTGACGGCTTTCTTCAACTATAGAATTTTCTGAATTATTGAAATTGTAAATGCTCGAATAGATATTTAATTTTTTAGTTGAAAAACTTTTTTTTTCTGTTTCAGATGTGGTAATTTTATATCGAGTTCCATTTCCCTAATATTATACCTTTTTAAAGTGAGCTACATGTTCTGCTTAAGTATCTAATTTTAGTATTACGTCCATTTTTCCGAATATATTTTTGATTCCACTGAGAAAAGTCAGTTTCTTAAGTTTTTAATTTCACCCAAGTTTTCACTTTGTCTTTAGAGCTTTTTACCAGATTGAATGTTGTTTGCATATCTCATCAAGGCCTTTAGTTAATAGACGAAGCGGAATTTTTAAAATGTCTTGTCTTATTTATAGTAAAAACTGCGCGAGGTCGTGGAATTACGAATATTCCATATACTTTCTGTTTCCTAATTAAATTGTTAATAATACTTATATAAAGAGAAACTGTTCAAGTAAAATTTTTGTCGTATTGGCTTTCAGTATCCGGTAACCTACATTGATTTAAAAATCAGCAAGGAATTAAAGGCCGTAATATTATGCTGCAAAATGATGGAAATCACTAGTAATAAATTCGTTTACGTTGGTGTTTTTACTGTCGAATTTTAATCGTTTACATTTATTTCTTATTACTGATACATCAAGAAGCAATATCTATCGTGTGCTTTACTATTTCATGTGATTATTATTGATGGAGAAGCTAAAGAGCGATTGAGAACAAATTAATGAGAGCAGACCGTGGACGTGAAAACGTATGCTGTAACTCCATGGTTACGTAGTGTTTCTTGAGGCTAACTTCACGCTATTTCTGAAAAAGTAAATAAGATTAGGTTATAAACTGTCAATGTCAAAACATTAAGACGTAAAGATTTAATAACTTCACAAAAACGGTCATGTTGGAAGCGTTCATATAACGCATTGATGAGAGACCGAAGAATTGCTTACTGGGCTAACTAATCGTCTTCGGGTCAAAACTGGCCACACACCTACTTTTTCCACGTGAAACGTTTCATTCCAGTAAAAATGTGGATTTTCTGACATTCACATATTTAACAAGTTAAGTTACATGAAATCGTGATTCACCTGAGAAGGCAGTGTTGATGTTCAGAAATCAACGACGACGCTCCACGCGTTTTTCACAAACGGGCAGTAGCAGCTTGTGAACAGCAGTTAGGCAGTAAGGGATAATGTGTAGATGCTTTTTCATTAGAAGCTATCAAGTGCCATAATAAAGATCAGCTTATTCAGAAACATTTTAGAGGGAAGTTTCCCGAACATTCTGAATATTTTTTTCATTCCTCTTTGTTAATTAACCACTGCCTTTTTTCGCCCAACTAGTTTTTGAAATTACTGTAGGTAGCGCATTAACACAGACTAAAACGTATTCTAGTCAATCACCAGGTATAGATAATGTTCTTGGAAATTCTGCATACAACCATGAATCGAATTCTTCCGTACACCATTAACTTTCTGGCCAAGCCATTTATGTGAAGTCAAGAATTTTTTAAATTTTAATGTTTTCACGTTGACGGTTTATAACTTACTCTTATTTATACTTGTTCAGGAGTAGCGTAAAGTTATTCTCATGAAACCATAACCATCGAGCTACGACATAAGTTTTCACGTCCCCGGCCTGCTCTAACTGTTTTCGATTGCGGTATATATTTATGTGAGAAATGTAATAAATTAGACAAATAATTGTATAAAATCGTATTTACTTGCTAAAGATTTACAGTTTTAGGATATTTGCTACATCCAAAGTCATTCCCTATTCCTTCTTATTCATCTATAAACAATAGAAAATTCGTACGTATAATAAATTAGTTCCTAAAAGCTATTCATAAATAATAATAAACTGAGCAGTGCAAAAATAAAATAATTTACGAGTAATCTAATCTTATCACTGAAGCCTTATTACATAAACTGTAATTTAGTATCTCTGAGTTACTTGACGTATCCAGTCTAAATAATGGGCAACCTTCACGTAAACTCCAGGAACCCCGTGTTGACCGCAACCGACTCCCCAGCTGACCACTCCAACGATCTGCCAGGTGCCTCCTCGTTCACAAACCATGGGGCCGCCTCCATCACCCTTACAGGCATCCTTGCCCTCTTCACCACCCGCACAGATAAACCCAGGGTGCAACTTGAAATCGTATCCTAATCTGGTTTGCTGTAACTGTTGCTGACACTGGCCGAATCCAATAATAGGAACGTCGACTTCTTTCAAGATGTTTTGGTATTTGCCGTATTCTCCAAAGGCATCTTTTCCCCAGCCAGTAGTCCAGCAGCGTTGGCCCGTGTATTCATCACGAGGAGTTGGCAGGCAAGCTGGGCTGATGTGGGGTTGTTTATTCCAATCTACAGGTTTGTCCATTCGAAGGATAGCTAAATCGTTGTAGAGGGTGCCTGCATAGAATTCTGGGTGCACTTCAACCGCAACTATGTCCCTTTCAATATAAGGGTAGAATTCTACGTCGTGGTTTACGTCCCATTCTCCAAGACGAACTCGGAGATCGAATCCGGTATAGCTGAAGAAGAAACGGTTTTTTAAAGTGAATGTATTAAGATTTGTTGTTATTACTAAATCCGACACCATACGGTAACACAGGAATAGAGTATGGAATAAGTTATTATTAAAACTTACCTTTTCACACAATGAGCAGCAGTGATGATATGTAGGTGGTCAATGAGTGTTCCTCCACATACATAAACGCTCTCCTTAGGATCTTTCTTCAAGATGGCGACTTGCCAAGGGTATTCTCCGAATTCACTGTCTCCGTCAACATAAACGGGATTCTTGATACGCCCATTAATTCCTTGGGAATGTCTGGTGCCACACTGACGAAGCTGTCCAAATCCTGGAGTGGGTATTTGGGGTCTCAGTGGTTTTCTGCAGCAAACATGACGTGGGCCACAAGTACCGGCCCCTCCACCAGGATAATATGCCTGGCGCTGTAAATTAATTTTTTAAATAGTCGCGATCCTTTGTTAACAGTTTGTGTATTAGTGCGTCCTGGTCTCACCTTGTCCCGTTTATTATGTTTAATTTCGGTTTCTAAGTTGTGAACGGCACGCCGTCTTCTACTACTGGGAAATTTAAAGGACTTTGAAGGGGATAGGGTTTTACCCTTACGGCTTAAAGGGTTTGAATGATCGTAAGAGTTGAAATTCGATCCATAGGATCCTTCCCCGTCGTTGTACTGATTTTGATATTGATCATAAAGATGATTACCATACACAAGCCCCTGCTCATTATTTTCATGTTGGTTTGGGTCGAGATTTTGGTTGTAATAATTATTGTAATTATTCGATAAATGTTGATAATTTCCCGCACCTTGCCCCCGATGGTATTGATCAAACAAAAATCGGCCTGATCGATTTTTATGTGCCCTACCATAGAAACTTTCATCATAACCACCTTCATAATCATCTCCCCCATAATCTTCATAATGTGCCGGTCCCGGTTGATGATGACCAGGATAAATATTGTGAGGACCTTCAAATATAGGTCCTGGTGGTCCGTGCACGATATGTCCAGGTGGACCGTGAGGGTAATAATGGGGCTTGTGAATGCTCGGGTTGGGGTAACCATAATGATGATGATGAGCGTTGTGAAAATATCCCTTTTTATATGCTAGAAAATCTTCAAATTTATGAACCAAGAAGTTATTGGGAGTGACGTGAAGGTTAACAAAAGGTTTTATAACTTTCTCGCCGTAGTCATCTTTCGTGACTTGAACCGACAGGAGAGGGTTAACGGATACCAATCCTAAGTTGATACCGCCAGCGCCTATTGAGCTGCCGTAAGGGTTCGGGAAGGGTTCATGACCCAAAGGGTTTAGGGGATATCCACCGCCTCCTTGAGTGGGCAAGCCAAAGGATATGCCGAAAGTTGGTTTCACATTCTTGTTGTCATACATGCCCTGGCGCTGCAAAAATGTAAACGAGCTCAAAATTAACTCGCTTGTATTATTTTTTCGTATCCAGCACCTTACAGGTTTAATCTATTAACGACACTCAATTTAGTAATTTAGAGAGGCGGTGGTGTGGTGTCAGAATTGTCTGTTGGAGTATATAACCTGGAATTGACGTGTTCACTTCAAACGGCCACAGACCGTGAAGCTGAGTTTTGGTTACCATTATGTGATTAATTGATTAGCAAAATTAGTCATCAGTGTTAGCAAGCAAAAGATTTTAAGTTAGTTTCATATATAATAATATTAACTCGATTACTTACTGCTTCATATTGACGGGTATCATTGCGAACAGGCGCTTCTCTCTTCACCAACTTCATGCTTTCTTCTGCTTCTGGTTTATCGTTTTTATCTTCTTCTGCCTTACTCTCAGACGTATTATATTTTGCTTCTTTAGGCACCCTTACAACAGTCATAGTTCCATTACCATCGGTTACAACTCTTTCTTCGGTAAGGGCTTCAATGTCGCTTTTAAGATTCCGTGGATCAATTGCTAGATACAGATCGTCTTTACGACCAATTACATCATGTGACGGACACTGGTCGTATGGTACGCAAACGCAATCGTAATTTTCAGCCTTAGCGGATGCTAGTCCTTGATAACCACCAGCATATGTTGATTGAAGATAGTTTGATTGAATAGAGTTGCCACTTCCACTGCTTTGAAGATTGAGTTCCTTCTTATACAGTCCGTTGTTTCCATATAGTCCTGAATTTCCATATAATCCTACCGATGTTCCAAAACTATTAGAGCCAAAGGTTTGCGGAGAATAGTCTTCCACAACGGGTTTAACAGTTCCAAAATTGCCTAAACCGCCTCCGTAACTCGCAATTGTTTGTCCTCCATAATTTAAACTGTTGAAACCCGTACCTCCAATAGTCAGTCCCGGATTAATTTTGTTGAAACCTTCTCCCGAATTTAGTTGTTTGAAACCGCCTCCAAAACTAGAGCCAATAAAACTGGGTGGGGAGGGTTTAAAAAGAGAACCTTGGGATTCTACAATGCTGCTTCCGAAGGTACCACTCGTTCCGTGAAGATGATGACCGCCAACTACTCCAAGGTGAGCAGCTCCAATACCTCCTAAAGATGAACCACCAACTCCTGCCAAATGTGGACCACCAACTCCTCCCAAGTGTGGGCCACCAATTCCTCCCAAGTGTGCACCACCAACTGGCCCCACACTCGGTACTTTTATATCTCCTGCGCCATGGTGAAAGTGATGATGAACATGTTGTTGAACTCCCGAAGCAGCACCCTGGGTATTTACCACGACTTCAAGAGGCTTCTTATCTTTATGGAAAGAAGAAGCAACTCCAAATTCTTTATGGTGTGATGCAGCTATGTGTTCAAAATCGTAGGGAGTGTCAGGTTCAATGGGTTGATTATAAAGGGGACCAGGTGGTTTGGAAATAAACCCATCAGACTCTTCATAATAAGCACCTGGAGGTGGTGGGCCGTTGAGGAAGGGTTTGCCTGGAGGTCCTGGATAGAATGGCTTTTGTGGTGGACCATATCCCCTTCGGGGAGGACCATGGGGGTTTAGTGGAGGGCCAAACTTTCCTGGAGGACCTGGAAATGGTACGGGCTTTGGAGGACCGTAATGAAGGCCACCATGTGGACGTTTTACTGGAATTGATGGTATTGGGCGACCGATTGGGTTGATGGCAACTGGTTGGGCGTATACCAATTCTTCAGGGGAGATGTATGGACGTTTTCCTTGGATGTCTTCGCCTTCACACTAAATTTTCGTTATTAGTACGGTATGCGCAAGTTTAATTATATTAAGAAATTACCTGCATTAAACCCAAACTGCATAATTTTTCTTTGATAACGTTTCTCGCTTCCCTATCGTCTCCTTTTTCTAAAGCTTCTTTCACATTAGGGTCGGTATAGAGTTCATCGAAACCATCTAGATTTCTTCCCTGCCTTCCTGATTGTAAAATGGTATCAACAACTTCTTCACCTTTAGTTGAATTTGCTGCAAGTGCTTGTTGGCTTATGTCTGTGGTTTCAGCCGCTTGTACATCGTCCTCTTGGTACGTGGGTTCTTCCAAAGGTTTGAAACCGCCGCCATTATCTTCTTTTTTTTCCCAAGACCAACCTGGTTCCTCAGCTAGTGAGACTTGCACAAACAGCAGCCCCAAAAGGGCAGCGGTTTGAAAGATCAGACGCATTTCTGCAAATGAAGAAGCAACAGAGATGTTAATTTCTAAATAGCTGCGAAAAGTGAAACTTTTGCATGACCCACGCCCAGGTATTGTCCTATTCGGTCATCTGAAGGTGGGTGGGTGGTCAATTCGAAGAAAATTGGATTCGTTAGTAGCACAGTGGTCTTACTTTCTTTTCGCTTTCTTGGTGTAGTGGAATTGTACTGTTATGTTACGAATGAATTAATTTTGCCAGTAATAGGAGGTTTTAGAACAAGTTTCTATTTTTATTTTTGATTGATAGTTATCAACTTTTTATTATTGGTTTCTCACGATTTGATTTGAATTCTAGTAGCAAGAATTTCTATTTGTTAAATGCCTTTACTCGTTCTGTGTAAATTAAAATAAGAAAGTAAGGTGATAGCCGCTTGATAAGTCAATTGAGGGCTGAAATTGAAAGCAGAAATCGTCTTTATAATCTTAACAAGTTAATTGATTATTAATGCATATTTTAAATACTAAATGAACGCAATGTCAAGACAATTTTGATCATCGAAACAATTTCCAGATAATAAAAAGTAAATGAAATGGAACGACGCCACTTCTCGGCACTTTCTCGGCTTCTTTGTTCGGTCATGGTCAACAGTTCATTACCACATGAGAACTCTTTCAATAAGAGAAAGAACTCTTCCCGTACTAAAAAATTCAATGCAAATAAATGTAAACGGTTGGGAAAATCTGGGTCAGTCTTTATGTGTGAAATTGGATTGTTTCGTTAAATGCAGTTAAAAACGTTTAATTAATTAATTGCTTTGTACTGGTTCTAATTTTTACAAAAATATTAATGCTTTTAGATTTAAAGATTTTTTGTTGTTAATCTAACTGGATACCTGATCTTCATAAATGTTTTTTTATTAAAATATACTTAAATATTTTATAAAATGGGGATGAAATATATATTTCTAATTAATTTTGGTACCGATGAATTTTTAATGGTGTTCCACTTTTGGGGATGTCAAATTTGTTATTCTTTCTACACTTAACATTCTATGTTGAAAAAAGTTCGAATAACATTTTAAACACTTGTAACCAACCATTTGCTCGAAAAATAGAACCACACTAATTAAATAACTCCACAGTAAAAAATAAAACCGTGCGGGTACCTTATAAATTGTAATCACTGATGAAGGAAGCACTACACCACAATCTAACTGAAGAGTTTATTTTCACCGGATGGTAATTATATAGTTTCCCTCCTCGAGTGGGCAGCCACTTTCTACAGGTCTTCAGTAAAACACTCACTGTTTGATGTATATCGCCGATGTTTGGCTTTTATATCATCATCTCTTACGTTATCTCGCCTTTATTAGTAGGGAATAATCTACGAAATCGGAGAAGGGTGGGAATCCAAGGCGGATATTTCACCTGCTTTTTGGTAATTTCCCAAATTATTTACAGTTGAACTGGTTTAAACGCAGAAATGTTGGTTTAGTTTTTTTTTATTAATACAGTATGATGAATCGTAAAGAGTGCAAGAAATTCAAGAGATTAATTTTAATATAGAAAGAGAAACAGAGGAATACTCTAATAATATTATAAAAGAGAAGCTAAAGAGTAATCAACACTTAGAATTGCTAAAAATAGACAGACCGATTGTAAAGACTATCAAAAGTACAAACTTAAATAAACAGAAGCAAAGCGACTATGGAAATATCAAAAACATCAAATTTAAAAATGGAAAGAGCTAAAATTATAAACGATCAGAAATTAGAAAATAAAAAAAAGACATTTTATGATTTCATGTCTAAATATACAAATTTTTAGAAAATTGAGATAAATTATATCAAAAGATTCATATTAAAAGAAACGCAAGAAACAATTTCTTAAAGATCCACCAGTCAATTATTAATAAGCAAACCTTATGCAAATATGTATTATAATATCAGAATTTTAAAGGCGAAAAAGAAAAAAAAAATACGAAAAAACAAATTTTAGTGGAAAAGAAAGAAGGATTATGCATAAAATAAAATATTTAAATCAAAGCCATACCAAATAAAATCAAACTAAAATTATAGCAAGAAAGTGATATTTCAAAATGTTTCATAACATTTAAATTTTAACAGAAGTCGAGAGAAAGACAGTCTCTTCTTCAAGTGCTTCGTCTCATAAAAGCCATAGCAATCTTCTTCTCATATGCCCGTGTTGCGCACTTTAAAGTGACATAGACACAGAGGACCTACAGCTTAACGTGGGCTCCCAACTAGAAAGAATACCTTGCAGGTCTTCAGCGTAGAAGTCTAACGCACTGACTTCGAGTCCACGAAAGCCTTTAGAAAGACAATATACTTTAAAAATTACCAGAAGAGAATATTTTAAAAGAAGCAAAGGGAGATTATAAAATAAGTGGACGCGACTGCCTCCCTGGACTTTCCCATACTGGAAACTGTTCATATCATCTTTATTTCAAATTATATATATATATATATATATATA
>JABXWE010012573.1:0-39110 GCA_014611495.1 Limonius californicus
CGAAGCATAACATAGGATAATAACATAATTTAGAGTAAATAACATAGCAATACATATATAAGAATAACCATAGCAAAGTTGGAACAAACGGTAAATTATCCAAAAAGATTCCAGTAAACAAGTGTATTCTGCAAGGAGACGCATTAAGTCCGATGCTATTTAACATGATAATGAATGAAATAATTGAAGATGTCAAGAATAAACAAGGCTACAGAATGGGAGATGTCGAAATTAGAACGATATGTTACGCCGACGATGAAGCGCTAGCTGCTGACAATGAGCATGATCTACAGACACTATAATTTCATTTCTCAAATAGCTGTAAGAGATTCGAATTAAACGTTGCCACTAACAAAACCAAATGCCTAACAATAAGTAGAGAACCTCTTCGATGTAAACTAGAACTAGACGGACAAATTATAGAGCAAGTACACAGCTTCAACTACCTAGGGACAGAAATAACAAGTGACAAAAGATTGAATGACGAAGTGCAAAGATAAGCCAATAAAGCTTACATATGCCTCAAAAACACGTGCGGCTGCAGTTAAAAGAAACAGATGTTGGAAACTGTGGAAATGAAGACACTTCGAAAAACAACAAACAAATCCCTAAGAGATCACATTCGAAGCTAATATATTAGATAAGAATGTAAGGTACAAAATAATGGGTAGAACGACGCAGAGATTAATGGAATCAGCATATATCAAGAATGAACGAGACCAGACAAATCAAGCTAGCAAGATATAGAAGACTCCGCGGAAGACCAAAGAAACGGTGGAAAGATAATCTGGAATGAACAAGCTTAATAAGAAGAAGAAAAAGACCTCTTCAAAGCAATTGACCATATTTTTCCACAAGTGTGCTATAGCATTCCACATATCCATCACTGGTGGCAGTACCAGAAGAGATTGTTAACATCTGGAATTATTTCATCAATTATATCATTTAGCTACATTTCAATATACAGTCACCAGCCCAATATCATAATATGGTTTATCACAGAAAATTCTATAATACCACTATTTGCTAATATGACTCTACTTGTACTGCTGCAAATGTGTAAACTCTAAAGCCTAAATGAAGAAGCACATTTTGTTTTAAAAAATCAACCCTAATTGAAATATTTCGTGATCATTCTGTATTAAAAGCACGAAAAACAAAAAATATTTACAAGTTGATACAAACTGATGGTATTCCCAACACATCTTACAATACATTTTCGCATTGAATATTCGTGTTTTGTAATTAACACCATGTTTATAAGTGAGGTTATGTACGTGTCCGAATAAGCTACGACATGCCTTCACGTCAACAAAATGTTATGTTCATTTTAAAATGTGCCGCTTTATATGAGTTAATTTCTTAATTTGCTTGCCGCTTCGTAGGAATTAATAACGTTATTTTAATTGCAGTCTTATTTTGATTTACCGTTTCACTATTTTGTTTTGTCTTTCGAAGTTTGAGACATATTGACAGTTCCTTTCGTGTCGAAAACTTGTGTCGAAAACTCACGTGTCCCTTATTCTAGAACTTTTCATTACGTTTCGAAATATGGTGCAATTTTTGTGGGAGAGTGGAGATTCTCGTTGCGTTTTTACGTCAGTCAGTCTTCCACCTTTCATGACTCCGGTGTCTTCCCAAATTACATCTTCAGGGGAGGGCCGTAAATATATTGAGTGCTGCAAGTGGCGGCTTTTGAGTTTTTTTTTGAGGGGTATCTGTTATGTGTGTTCCGTTTCGCTGTTTTATTACCAAGCGGTATAAACAGACCATCGGCTACTGCTGGATTTAAAAGGGAAACACTTGATTCAACCCCAGTAAAGGCAATTTCTTGGTGAATTGGCCGATCGCCGTTAGGCGGATTAATTTCGAAACCAGCTCCGTCGCTGTGGGGTTATTATTGGCGCGCTGAATGCATCAAAATTTCCGGGCCCTGGATGTTGACTTTCTTCAACCCAGGATTCAGGGTCGTACCCATGGATTTTTATAATCTTGTGAACCAGTATTCTGCCGGCCGCTTCTATTTCCGTTCAAGGTAAAAGATCAAGTTTTGTGACGTGTAAAAGTAATCGTTTTTGTTTCGCCTTATCTTGCAAACTTCAAATTTTGCTTTTATGTAACTTCAGTCGCCGTTTATGGTGTCAGTTAAATATAAAACTACCAGATTATATTCTGTTATTTTTGTGAGATTCAGCGTCACTGGTGCTACGTAGCTGTATGCAAAACGTAAATCCCGTTGCACCAGTGGCGGCTAGTTTTTTTCCCGAACGTTCAAAAATTTAAATTATGTAATCGAGACTTATAGCGTTATCACTTGTCATTTTCTTGTATTGTCATTGTTAACCGTTCAATTATATGTGTGTTTAAAGTTTACTGCCTCTTATTGTGTCTTTTGTACTTGTTTGTGTAAGAATTTTGCAAGCTTTAAATATATAGGAGGAGGCACAATAACGGTAAGTTCCATTCCCGTAAGCTGTTGGCTTTTCGGCCTTCCACGAGGACCTACAAACAGCTGGATTTGGAAGGTGGCGCCCACTTATTTTGACTCGCCCTGTAAACAACTAAAGATTTTCTCCCATAAGCGATTTTCACGAACTCCCCCTACTCCTCTGAGCTAAGCTGTAGGCCGTTTTCCATCCATCTGGTTACGGGTCGTCGAAAAAGCTCGATTGGCCCGTAATAAAAATTCAGCGCTCATCTACTTGACTACATTTTTAAGGAACGCTTGTCGCATACCATGTCTTTGATTTTTAAATTGCTAATCTAGATATACTCAAATTGGTCTAAACGTAGGCACCTTAATTGAATTTCTTACAAATCCATTGCAAATTAATGGAAACATTGATGTAACATCAACAATAAAACCCATTCTATTATTAAAATTTTAAAATTTTGTAGATGAGTTTAAATTTCACCCGGTTCTACAACAAGATTGCAGTAAGGCATTTTCTCGTGTACAAGAGCCACCATGCAAGATATTCAGCAATCCCTTCATGGACTCTGAGCACTCCTTCAAGAAATTCCCAACGTTGTGGCAATTGACAAACAAGAATCACACCTTCCCTTAAACTTGAATGACACTATTTCAGCCTCCAAAATCTCCTTTTAGTCTAGTTTTGAAAGGCCATTTTCTTTATTACTTTACCTAGTTACGGGGGAAGTTTAGATTTGCCACCTGCCTGTGCGAGTTGTAGCAAGCGGTGTGACTATTCCAAATGGCATCGTTTTAGGCTCTAGCGCCCCTATTTCGTGTTTTAGAATTCGTTTTATCGTTCCTTCTATTACATCCACCTGGCTTCCTTCTCGAGCTTGTTCGCTTAACTGTATGCATTAAAGGTAAACAAAATTAGGAATTCTTCGCAAATTTTTAATGTTACATTGGATGGAGGCTCAGGATACAACTAAAGGAAATAATTAAAACATCGCTTGCTTATCCACAAGTTTTAAACTTTTCTCGTAAATATATACTGCTTTATTCGTTATGAATTTAAAAGACCTGGCTGAATCTATAGGCTACGCTACACATAATAATGTAAGAACAAGCTATGTTAGATATGTTCGGAAGTGAGCAAAGCAGTAGTATGGTTCATTGTACGAATATACATATACTGCTATGCTATTTTATGCCTAATTTATTTAACTACAAATAGAATTAGTACTTAAATTATTTTATGCAGAAAGTCTTTGTAGTACATAGATTGTTGTATAAAGCTTGGGATCGAGATTCTTATAGTTTGGTCATTTCCGATGAGTAGTTTTGTGTTGCGTTGCTGTTTGATGATGATTTTGTGAGAGCGCAGGTTGTTGTGGATTTGGATGTATTAATATAAAGCAATCTGAACCATTTGCCATTCCTATTTGTGTTCCCTTATCTGTAAACAAAGTTAATTATTTAGAACTTTTGTAATATATTTTCGGTATATGAATTCAAATATGTGTTGGTGTTGGAATTTGGACTTTTCCTGTATAATTTTTATGAAACTATTTTGTTCTAGGATTTCAATAATCTATTTAATTTAATTTAGCAAAAACAGAAAATTTCAATGAAGATAAATATTAGTTTCCTTATGTCAAATCGAATTATAGCCAAGCAAGCTGTCAGAAGGTGCATGTTTTATTACAAATTTCATAGTGTTTTTTGAAATACAAAAGGATTATTTATGTAATTTAGATTTAGATTTTTTTAATTGTCCCAACTCTCTCATTAGCTGAATAAAATGGAGGCGCATCTTAGATTTTTCCTAAGTGCCTTGTTTTCTCATAAGTTTCTATTTCTATAGGCGGTTGCAAGCAACTGGCTCAAAAGAATCATGCTTTTTTTAGTTTCCTTGCAACCGGCTCAAAAAAGTTGGACTATATATACATTATACAGTAGCTAGGTAAATCTTAAGCTAAAAGAACGGCTCTGCTGCTACTCAATTTATAAGTTGTAATCCTCATATTTTATTGTAACCAGTTCAAATGAAATCAAGTTAAGTGTTTGGTAGGCGTTATTTTTTTATTATTTACCTGTGTGGAAAAGAGTGAATTTCCGTAAAATAACCATTAAATCAAAATTCGGTTTGGAATTCTTGGCAATCAAGCGTCAGTAGCTTGCGTTTATTATCTATATATATCTTGCGTTCTACGCCTCGGTTGACGTTTCTTGATACTCTTTAATATTTACATCAACCAATATAATTCTTAAACATATTTAATGCATTGACAAGGGAAGCTTCTTTGTAAAATCAAAATAAATGTAATCTACTATAAAATTAATAATATTTACATTCTTGTGTTTTATCGAATGGAGTTTATATTTACAAAATGCTGCAATTTATACACCAAACAACTTTATGGATCATCCCAATCAACAGGCAATCAGTGACACGGTATTGAAAACTTTGTTACTTACCTGTACGAAGATAAAATGGTAACAAAGTTTCATATTTCTGAGAGATTATCCATCGAAGTATTCAAACAACAGTTGGACGTTCAACATCTTTTCAATGAACAAGGAGCAGGTCTGCCAAGGTTGTTTCTACCTTGTATTTGGCCAACATTGAAAAAAATAATCTAGCAAGCAAAGTGGGTCTGTTTGAAAGTGCGTTGTTTTTTTGCAATATATTGCTGACTTATTTCATTATTTAAAATCAAAAAAGAAAGATTTTTTTTAAATTTTAGATACCTAGTTGATGTAAAAAATTGTTTAAATCACCATATTGTACCGGTGCCGAATTTAAAAGAAGATTACTAGGTATTTTAAGTATTAAATGTATCCTCAGCTATATGTGGTTAACTATTTTCGCACATGTTGAGAATTATCCTGTTTAAATTCTGGGTTTTCTTTGAGAATTTATTGACTTCTCTTGTGGAAGTATCTTAAAGAGGAATAACTAAATAAATATGCGGTATACACCAACAAAAATACTTTTTACTGTAACATATTTGTGTGCATGTATATCAGCGGTACGCCTTCTCGCCAAACTAATTAAACTGAAAATATTATAGCCATCAGAAAAGAACTGGAATTTTTTTGGATGAGTTTTATAAGGGTGAAATATTTATTTGCCATTAAGCCAAAATTGCGGAACTAAGAAGAACGATACCGAAATTTGGCTAGAGGATAACGTATTACAAAAAGGAACGTTTCCTTGAGAAGAAAAATCTGAAATTAAAACTGTTTTTCGAACTATAACCCTCACGTTAAGAACGTTTGTAAAAGTTTAGGATATACTAGTAAGTAGCTTTAGAATTATAATCGGCCGTTTAGGTATTTTCTGTGTTAATAATAAATACAATTTCGGTATGTATCCATACAAAATCCAAAAGGTTCATCAACTCTTACGGCGTAATTTCCAGATTAGAATAAATTATTTTCACAATGACAAGGGCATATTAAATCTTACTTAGTTCAGCGATGAAGTCTGGTTTCACCTCAATGGGTATCTTAACAGTCAAACTATGACTATAAAGGCAATAGAAAACCCGCATATATTTTAGGAAACACCATTATATCTACAAAAGATCGTTTTATGGGTCGCTGTTTCAAGAAGACAAATAGTTTACAAGTTTTTTGCAGAAAATATAACTGCCGATTATTATCAGCAGAATATCTTTACCCCTTCTTTCAATGAACTTCATGTGAATGAAATTAGAAATGGTAATTTCGAGCAGGACAATGCCACAGCAATAGCTGCTAATCGTGTCATACAATTTTTAGTTGAATTTTATGATGATCGATTAATTAGTAGACATTTATGTTCACCAAGGTCACCCGATTTTGCAGTTCCAGACTTCTTCTTATTCCCGTTTCTAAGAAACAGTATTTTTAGTAATATACCACAGAATCTAGAAGATTTACAAAACACTATTTCACAAATATGACATGAACTGTGTTTGAAAATCCTAAGACCGTAGTGCTTTTATGTTTAGAAAACAATGGTCCACATTTTTGCAAAATCCTTTATTAACTTTGGTTAGTGTATGCAACAATTTTATTTCAAATAAAGGTTTATTTACATACCCCATAACTGCATAACCTCACTACTTCATCGACAGGAACCACAGAATATTTTTTAATCTTTTATCATATAGTTAATAATGTATTAAATTATCTTGGAACTGGAATTGGAAGCGATATACTTCCTTAACTACGGCCAACTAACAATTACACAGAACTATGCAGTGTTTGTATATCCAGCATATACTGACCACTGGGAATCAGCTGAGGAAAGTTGGTTGAATTTAACGACCAATTACAGATGCTGCAAGCCCCATTCATGAGTTTAGTTCTATGACTGCAGGTATCATAGTCTTTTACTTCTCAACACAAACCATCTCTAAACAAGATACTAATTTCGAACTTACTTCATACCCAGTTATTCAATATATCAAAATGTGAATCAGTTTTTGGAAGATTTGAACAGATTTTCTATCTATCTATTGAGGACAAATGTAATTACTTTTACCAATAGACATGGTACCATTATTGGGTTCTCATTATGGTGTATTTCGTCTACCGTTCTCGAATACAATTTTCTAAAATAATTAATCCTTTGGTCTTCCTCCATATTAGTACATGTTATATATTCTCTGACTTCTTTCTTCTGATTTCCGATCATTCTCTAAAGCTGTTGTTGTATGTAGAGATCTCGTTGTAAACTGTTGGTGTGTCCTTCCCAATAATATTCTATAATTTATATAATGCGTGCATTGACCTCGTTTCTAACTTGTATTCTTGATATCAATCTGCTGTTTTTGTTGTTTTTTTATTTACAGAAAGGTATCCTCTCTACATATCCTCTTTACATTACTAAGGGCTCTTCCATATGAAATTTTGTGTTGTCATATTTCCATTCCTTGAGCTTCAATTTAATTACATTACATTAATATACTAATATTTATGGTAAGCCACGGATATATTATAAGACCATAGTTAATTTTCAAAATACACTGAATCGCTGAATACATTTTGGCTCCATACATAACACAATACAATGTACTCAATAATAATAATTTCATACATTCTTTGAGGCTTTCCTGGTTTCTCGAACTGTCAACATTACAATTTACTTTCGGCTTAGACCGCGTCGTCGTTTGGGAACTACACCAGCATTACTAGATAGGGACCGACCTGTAGCTGTAGCCTATTTAGGAAGATAGAGGCTACGAACAAATGTTGCTTAAACTTCTACAGCAAATGTTTGTAAAGGCCAATACACTACAGGTTGGGCCTTACCTAATAATGCTGGGTGTAGTTCCCAAATGACGATGCGGTCTAAACCTGAAGTAAATTGTAATATTGACAATAATAATTTTATATATCTTTGCAAATTTAAGACTGTTTATAAATAATGACAACGATAAGGAAGATTGTATGTTATTTATAATTAAATGCGAAGTATCATTGTTGAATGATCTGGCATAAAACCGTATATCTAATTACAAAGAATAGGTTATTACTTTATATATCTCTCCTATAAATTATTTGTGAATACATTTGTGTAAAAGTTTATCTAAGCTATAAAATAGAACACAATCGATCAGCAGTTTACAACAAGTACATGAACGTTTTCCCCAGTGGCCGACGTTTCATGCAATACGGAATACCCGATCTGATACAAAAACTATCTCCACTTACTGAACTTGTACGTTTACTTTAGAGCTTCACGGTAACTCCTAATGCAACTAGACACGCAGGCAAAAATTCATCTGAACGAGAATTTTGATTTTGGTATTTTCATTGATAAAATTGTTGCACGATAACACACAAGGTTATTTGATCGATCTTCAATAACCCAAACGCAATTACCGCGCCATAATTCAAAGTGAGCTCGAGAAAACGCGAATTTTCTCATTGAAATCCATGGTTTGAATTCATAAAGAGGTTCTTAGCGACAATGTGATAAAGATAAAAAGAAATAAGTTATTCTTCTAAACGAGCCGCAAAGCGCACCAGCATTAAAAGCTCACCTCTTAATGGATCAAGCCAGCAAACACATTAATGTCATAAAATCCTTCAACGTGGAAAAAATAATTGATGGTTTCCGCAGACGGGGCCATTGAAAAAGCGGAGACCGCGGATTTATGAATTTTCTCCGAATCAATCGATCACTGGAGTACCCTGTTCGCGGTCAAGTGGCCCTGCTACAAGTAAAGGGAGATTATCCACTCTTTCATGTTGTTTTCCGCAAGTTTATTATGTCATACTCTAGTGAAAGCCTTTTTGTAAAACTTTATTATTTTGTAAAAGTTGTGTAAGCAAACAAAAAGCACATGTTTTCTTGGAACTCCGGAGAGCCTCGGGGTATTGTTTCCCTGACGCACACAATTTCCATTTACTTGAGGTTGTTCTTTATGTTGCCCTTTACTGTTATTAAAGTAAATAAAACAATGTTTAGGAAATTGTTATAAGATCAACATAAATTTCCCTCGTCTGAGATTTGAAATGAAATTTTAATAAAACAGACGTTTCTCGGTAACGTTAGAAAAGTAAGGAGGTAGTTTCATAAAATTAAATGGTTCTGTTCAAGAAGAAAAAAAATAGCGAAGGAGTTGCCGTATTTCAAAATGCCTGTGCATATTTACGAAAGTTCGAATATAATGATGGTAGGGGTATTAAATATTGTTAGATGCTGTATTACACCATAATCTTAGTCTAAATGTGACATTCAATGACAACCTGTTAGTGGCAACTGTTAAAGCCCTGTATTAGGTCAAAAGTCTAAATTAGGATATAAATAAGGACACCGCTGGCCTGTTTCGATAAACACTTCCTGAACAATGTCATATGTCTAGCGTGTGTACAATAAACCTTATTTATAATTTACAGTATTTTATTATTTTTGGTGGTGTTAGCTCAGTTACTAGAGCACTTGCATTCCAAGCAAAACTACGATAGCTTGGGTTCGACTCCCCAGTGTTACCAAAGAGTATACAGCCCATCCTACACAATTTTTCAATCCGGTTAGTAACCATCCTAATGATAAAACGCTCAAGAATTTATGTCGGTCGGACTCTCCGATAAACTTTAGGTCCCCTGTGTTTCTACCTTAGCGCTGAGGAGAAGCACGTGGCAGAGAAGAGGACGATACCCAACAGTGGGAAGAAGGAAACACTCTTGATTTAATTTTTTGATGTTCTTATAATTACAAACAACGAATCTGCTAAGGTGACCACTGTTATCCTTAGCGTATCTACGATGCTGAGACTTATGTGCTTACATTTTAATTGATAGCATACCAGCAGTTAATTAGAATTTGTTAAAATTATATTTTGAAGAGGTTGCTGCTACATGTATATAAAACTACAAAATATTAGGCTGTATTTTATTTTAAATTGCATTATTATTGCTCAGGATATACCGTTCTGCAAATTTGTGCAAATACCTATTACTTGTAAATAATGCAAATTGGTTCCCAAAATGTTATTATTTAAATATTTCCAAAAGCTTTGGTTTTTAAATCACGATTTGAGCCAACTCTCCTCACCCACTTAACACCTACTATAGCTGATTTCACATTTTTCATGGAAGAAGATAGAGCTATGCTCTTCTAGTGGTACAACCCAGTATTGCCACTATCCTTACGCTCTCTGTCGATCACTAGTAATAGTAAGTCGGATTGAATTTATTGAAAAGTAGTAAGTATTCCGAAGGATTCCAAATTTCTAGATTTTAAATAAACAACCCTAATAGTTAGAAATAAATTTAAAATGTTTGAGAAGCACTGTTAAAAATCATCTTCAATGGTAAATGCTACGTTGCAGTCTGCGCTAGGCGAATTTCTCTTTGAAGTTTTAACACTTTAACCCTTCATGTGACGAGGATTCAATTTTTCCTGAAACAAAATTTACTAACATATTTGTCAACATTGTATTTACATCTTTTTCGTACTTTATAACAAGTCAGCTATAGCTGTAACATTTGCCAGTGTGTTATACAAAGATCTGTAGCTTGCTTATGAACAAACATATAGCGAACAAATACTTAGGAAAATGCTATCTTCTCTGTTTCTGTGTTTGCACTACTACAGCATTAAAGAGATTATGTAACGTAAAGTAGATACACTATACAAATAATAAATGTATATGCCCCAACAAGCTCCTCTGATGACGAAGAAATGCAACAAGTATATGAAGATCTAGCAATAGCAAAACGATTGGAAAAGACACTATACCATCATGGTTGGAGATTTCAACGCTAAAGTTGGAAAGAAAACACTAAATGATACAGAATACGTAGGAAACTACGGTCTAGGGGAAAAGAATAACAGAGGGGAGATGCTTCTAAACTGCCTTAGAAACGAAGGTATATACTGCCTGAACACTTTCTTTCAGAAACCGAAAAAAGGGAAATGGACCTGGAGAAATGCAGATTATTCAGTGAAGAACGAAATTGACTATCTGCTCTCAAGTAACCGAAAAATATGTACTGACGTATCTGTCCTAAACAGATTCGACACGGGAAGTGGCCATAGGTTACTAAGAGCGTGTTTTAAAATAAACATCTGGCAAGAAAGAAATAATTTAATATCACTCCGATTTCCCAGAAAGGAAGAACTAGAAGCGAGGAAACAAGAATATCAGAAAGAAATAGCGAAAAGGCTAGAACCTACTGAAGCCTTCATAAATACAAATATAGATCAGCTCACCGAAAAAATTAAAACAAATATACAAACATCGGTAAGAAAAATATGCTCAAGAGAAAAGAAACCAATAAACCAAAAACTTAGCTCAAATACTATACAACTGATGGAGCAAAGAAGGAACATGGAGAGAGGAACCGACGAATACAGAGCGGTAAACATAGAAACTAAAAAAGAGATAAGCAAAGATGTAAGAATCTATAAGACTAAGTTAATCCAAAGCACAATTGCAAAAAATCTTAATATAAAGGTTCTTAGATCCAAACTTTCAAATGGAAGAGCGACATTGACAAAACTTAAAAACAAACAAGGAACGGCAATTTCAGGATCGCACCAAATAGTCAAAATTATAGAAGACTTCTACCCAGAGCTATATTTATCAAACACACCCGATAGGGGGCTCAAATTACAGGAAAAGGTAACAAACGGATCGGAGATGCCAGAAATAACTATGAACGAAATAAAAACTGCTTTGAAGAAAATGAAAAACGGAAGACGTTCCGGTGAAGATAGAATTACAACAGAAATGCTAAGACTTGGAGAAGGTACTATGAAGAGAATAACCCAACTTTTGCTAAATAGGTGTATGCAAGTAAACAGAATACCTGAAGAATGGTATAACGCAGAAGTTATCCTCCTATTTAAAAAAGGAGACATATCAAACCTGGAAAATTATCGTCCTATCGGCTTATTATCCCACCTGTATAAACTCTTCACAAAAATCCTCACAAATCGTCTCGCGGAAAAACTAGATTTCTACCAACCGGTAGAACAAGCAGGCTTCAGGAAGGGATATAGTACTATCGATCACCTCCAGACCGTACCTACGCACTTTGATTGAAACAAAAGACCGCATAACATACCCATTCACATAGCCTTTGTAGATTTCCACAAAGCGTTTGATTCAATAGAATCGTGGTCCATCCTAAGGTCTATGAATAAAGACAGAATCGACTCTAGATATGTGGCAATTATAAAAAAAATTTACCAGAATGCGACAATGCATGTAAAGATCGAAGAAGGCATAACCACTAACAAAATAAAAATACAAAGAAGAGTTCGCCAGAGAGATACCATTTCACCAAAACTATTGACTTTAGTCCTGGAATATGTTTTAAAAAAGTTACAATGGGAGCATAAAGGTGTAAGAATCGATAGAACTTATTTTCACCTACGTTTGTTGCTGACGACATAATCCTCACCCCAAAGCAACCCTGATGAACTGAAAGAGATGCTACAACAGCTGAACCAAGCATCCAAAGAAGTAAGATTGGAAATGAGCATCAATAAAACCAAAATAATAAGTCCAAATAACATCCAACTCCAAATTGACAACCAAATAATAGAAAACTTAGGCGAATATATCTACCTGAGTCATGCCATTCGGTTGGGAAAGGAAAACCAAGGAACAGAAATGACCCGAAGAATAGGACCCACCTGGCCTGCCTTCGGCAAGCTACAGTACATCCTAAAAAACAAAGATATCCCGACCAATCTAAAACGTAAAGTATACGAATTCTGTGTTTTGCCGGTAGCTACATACGGCATGGAGACAATGTCTCTAATGAAACGACATGCCAACAAATTAAGAACGACGCAGAGGGGTATGGAACGCCCAATGCTCGGGATTTCTCTAAAAGACCAAATCAGAAATGAGGAAATTAGGAGAAGAACCAAGATAACGGATGTGATGAGACACGTAGCGGAGTTGAAGTGGCGCTGGGCGGGACATGTTTCGAGACAAGAAAATGATAGATGGACAACCTAGAATTGCTATGGCGGCCACGTGAAACAAAAAGAAGCAGACGCAGGCCACAAAGACGTTGGATAGACGATATCAAAGAATCAGCTGGAAGGAAATGGTATCAAATAGCCCAAGACAGCAAAGAGTGGAAAAGGTTGGAAGAAGCCTACGCCCAGGAATGGACGTAGAAGGCCGAAGAAGAAGAACGTAAAGTATATAAACATCGCTTTACAATGCTATGCAACTTGCAAGCTTTATCTGCATGTAATAGATAACTAAATCTAAAGTTTCGAAAATCCGTAGAAGGACTTACACACAAATTCTGCCAATAATTAGAAGAAGCGTTTGAAGGTGTTATAGATCTGTATCACATCATGAATGTATATCAACATCGTTAAATCTTTTGAGAAAAATGTACATATTCTAATTAAATAAAAACCAGCAACTTTGGAAACATACCATTTTACTAGATATTTTCTTCCTAGAAATTTGTGTTAATTCTATGATTCTAATATAAAATATAATACATTTACATATAATAAGAATTAGGGTGTATGTAAGTCGGTTTTGGTGCCTAAGGGTGCCGAAAAGCTGCGCCTACACAGCAACGTCGCTATATACTGCTTTACCCACATTCGCCAAAGACACAGCAATACTGACAACCCACCAAAGTCGAGGTTAGGCAACAGGTTATTTACAAGAGCCTCTGGATAAATTACAGCAGTAGATGAAAATATGGTGGATCAACGCCAATAATACCAAATCTGCACACATAACATACACCCTATGAAAAGACATCTGTCCGTTGGTGCATTTAAATAATCCAATGCTGCCGCAAGCCGAAGACGCTAAACAGCTGGGAGTGTACCTGCACAGACGGTTCATCTGAAGGAAGCATGTATGCGTTAAACAGAAACAGTTAGATTACAATTTTCTGAACACTATTGACTAATTGTCTGCTTGAAAAAAAACTTCATCTTGTAATTCTAAATCCCATGTAGATCCATGGTGAGCAGCTATTGCGTATAGCTTAGTCTCATATCTTACAAAGATTCCAATCAATAACACTTGGGAGTGTACTGTAGTATGCGACAAATGATATAGTACAACGTCTTATGTCAAGTGGGCGATACATAGAAATACTTGAAACACATCCAAAGTACGAGCTGATAACCTACTGGACAATACATTTGGTCCTCTTCTTTACATTGCAGTGTAGAAATTGTAAGTAAGTGAGTAATATTTATGTTCTCGGTGGAGTCTCCAGAGTCCCTACAAGTTGTTCTGTCCTTAGGCAATCTTTTGGCTCCATCTTACGCTATTCCTCTTTTCTCAATTATTTCTTTTATTCCCTGGGTCAATGTTTTCTTTGGTCTGCCACGGTTTCTTCTGTCTATTGGTTTCATTTCGACCGCTTATTTGGTTGCTCTTCCATTCTCCTTTCTTGATACATGACCAAAGCAGCGCATTTGTAAGAGATTTGGCATGCAAATGTTTACGCAAATGTCCTATTCTATCTTGTTTTTCCTTAGATATTCCATAAAAATCGTATTTCCATTGTTTGTAATCGGTTTTCTGTTTGCTCGTAAAGGCCAATGTTAATGCTTGTATGTATACAGTTTTATATACTGATACTTTCATTATTTGCGACACTTCTTTTCTATTCACTAAACGATAAAGCAAGACAATATATGGCCTAAAGCGATGTCATAACTAGACTTGCTCAACAGATACATAATATTATAATAATAAAATATACCCAAACTTACAAATGACGTTCTAGATTAAGTTAACTATTAAGCGAAGGCTTCAATGTTAGTATTTAACCTCCTGTTTACTTGTAGTGTAAAATATACAATACATGCTCAGTGCAAATGTATGTAAGTTGCTATTGACAAATGTCAATGTTTGGGTAACTAGACAATAAACTCGAAAATCTCTAGAGTATTGGAATGGCATTATTTTACAATTATTGTTATTTTTCACACTATATTTCTAATCCCTAAAGGGTATTAAATAATATAAAGCCCAATTTAGAAGATCGATTAGTGGAGAAAAACACAGATCAACATTTTTAAACGCAGTTTTCTGAATTCCCAGACGGCCAGAAAGGGTATTTCTGTCAAAATCCCAATATTGAAATTATTACGAATATAGTCGCTCCCCATACAAAATACCAACAATAGAAGCAACAGATCGAATATTGTTAAGCAGCCGAGAAAAAAAAATAGAGTATACGATTCCCAAATTTATCTCGTCATTTCTTAAAGATAAACTGCATTGCAAATTAAGTTAGTTTTCCTATCCGTTTTCGATTTGGTAAGACCGAAGTATAGTTGATAAGTGAGTAAGCTTTCTGTCTTTGTTGAAACCTAATGGGATACTATTTTACATAAATGTCTGTGAGTTTGCCAAACTAACGCCTTATTAGTAGAACACTTTTGGAACATAAAGCTTTGGAGACAAGTGAGGGATATGCACAACAATAATTAATCTAAGAAGTGGCGGGCGAGTGTGGAATGTTACCCAACTCGACTAGAGTGATTTATTCTGAACTACTGTTGCATTAATTGTAGCATTAGTCACTGTTGGAACTTTCTGAATTCTGATATTAAATTCAGGTGTGCCTCTGAGTACGTTCACCCGCTGGCTTGACTTAAATTATGCTTGTGGTAAATGACAATTACTAATATCTAACCCTCCATTTGTAGTTGTACTCAGGTCTGGATATATTAGTTGGAGAAAATTACTAGTTCCTGTTCTCGTCCAAGTACGAATGGTAATGATCCAGAATCGCACCACCTATTATCAGCTTTAATTATTAGATTCAGATCTGAAATCTGTATTGATTTTCTAACAACTGTTAGAACTTAGAATGCAGTACGATGAAATTAAATTTGTTTTTCTTGACAATTAGTGCAACAACAAAGTATATATTTCGTATACTCGCTGTTTAAACGGAATGAAGTAAATTGTTAGACTGAAACTGTTTTGAAAGTGTAAAACTTGAAAGTGTTATCTGAGACATTTCCAGTTGCGTTCTTAACCCATTAGTGTACAGCGTCCGTTTAAACGGACGCGCGATTATAGTGTAGTAAAGAGTTATTCTGCTTTACCGACCAAAAGTAACGCTAGTTAGGTTATGTCTGATAGTGTGTTCATCGAATGTAAACAGTTAGAGGTCGTTAATTACAAGGGAATTCTATAAAAATTATTTTTAATTGGGCATGGATCCTAATCTGTACAACACGTCACGCGGCGGGTAAGTGTTTCTGGTTTTATAATTTCAAATTTAAATGTTATTTTGGATAAATGTCAAAAATTGAATTGAATAAGTTTGAAGTAATTATTATTTACAATATGAATCAAATTGCTTTCATATTACTATTTGAAAATTATGTCTAATGCCGTGTGTCCCTTTAAACGGACGTTATACTCACTGAGTATAATAATTTCAGGTTATCCTTATGTGAACTTTTGGCAATTATAGAAGAAGGCGATATACAGGAGGGTGATATTTATATGACACCTCCTATTGATGGACAAGAGACTGATCAAGACAGTGATTTATCTGATGACGATCACGAGGGCAATGTCAACCATTTAGGACCTGCAACTCTACGAACTGAATGCGTGTTCGAACCACGTGTTCCAGTTACAACTCCTGTAAGTGCTGCTCTTAGTGAAGATTTTAGTTCAGAAGATGAATTACCTTTGAGTAGTTTTGTGAAGCCAACAAATGATGCCGGTCCCTCCCAGCAAAAGAAAAGGAAAAAAATATTACCAGTAAAAAAAGTATATACTTGGACAGAATCTGGCAGTCCTAACTTCACTATAAATAAAGATTGCATTCCAAAACCAACTTCAGTCGAAAGAAAATCGCCAAATGCTACACCTATTGAATTTTTTAATTTGTTTTTCGACGATGAAGTAATTTCCATCCTAATGGAGCAAACGAATCTTTATGCCATGCAACGAAATCTAAATTTGAACATGACAAGAAACGAATTGTATGTAGTTTTTGGAGGTCTGCTATTATCTGGATACGGAAAATATCCCAATAAAAGAATGTATTGGTCAACAGACACGGATGTTCCTAAACTTCTTTCCAGCAGTATTCGCTTACATAGGTTTGAAGCAATTTTGAAACACTTACATCTAAATGACAATTCAAAATTAGATCTAAATGACAAGCTATATAAACTGCGACCTCTAATTACAAAATTGAATGAGAATTTCCGAAAATTCGGCGAGCTTGAGGAATTCTTGAGCATCGATGAAAGTATGATACCATACTATGGTCGTCATTACGCAAAACAGTTTATAAAAGGCAAACCAATCCGTTTCGGGTACAAAAACTGGGCATTATGCACATGCGATGGTTATATGTTAGCGTTCGAGATTTATACTGGAAAAAACCAAGATGATGCTCCAACTGAAGACTTCGGCGTAGGTGGAAATATGGTTTTAAAACTAATAGATTTGGGCGAAATTCCTCCTCATCTAGGATACAAGGTGTTCTTCGATAATTACTTTACATCGATCCACCTCATGAACAAATTAGCTGAAATGGGATATTGTGCAACGGGCACAGTACGAGAAAACAGATTGGCAAATTGTGATCTAAAGAGCGCAAAAAATTGGAAAACGGCAAAACGTGGTGACTTTGACTACAGGCATTGTGAAAAAGTAATTGTCTTTCAATGGAAGGATAATAAGATAGTCACTGCAGCGTCAAATTTTGAAAACACAGAGATAAAGTCTGCGACTCGATATTCACGAGAAGCTAAATCCAAAATTTCTGTTCCACAACCAAAAATTTTTCACAATTATAATCAAGGAATGGGAGGAGTAGATAAACTTGACATGCTAATAGCCTGCTATCGTACTCGAATGCGCCAACGCAAATGGTGGTGGCCTATATTTTCTTATTTGTTTGACGCAACTGTAGTGAACTCTTGGTTACTTATGCGTAAAATATATCCAAGAGATCCTAATTGTAGTAACTTATTGTCATTTAGACGATATTTAGCACTGTCTTTTTTAAAAACTTACGGGCTAAAATCAAATAAGGGACAGGTCCATCCACCAGTTAACAATGAGGCAAGATACGACAAAATAAATCATTTGATCGACTACCACGGTACTGACAGACGGTGTGGACATTGTGGTAAAAAATCCCAATTTATTTGTTCCAAATGTGATATTGGATTACATCCAAAATATTGCTTTATTTTATATCACACTTCAAAATAATAGGTTACTAGATGTATGATGTCCGTTTAAAGGGACACCCTGTATTTTTTTCTTTAATAAATATCATACTTTTTTTTTCATAAAATGGCTTTTTATTTAGTTAATAGATACTGTTTTTACCAAAAAAAGGGAAAAATTTTCTCTAGCAGACCTTGTACACTAATGGGTTAAATACTACTTCCAAAAGTGTCTTGCATTGGTTTTCAATTAGAGTTATATTTATTTTTCAGCAGGTACTTTTTGTCAAAACTTTTTTAGATAAGATTACTTTACTCGCCCATTTAGTGTAATTGATTTACGGAAAAACTTAACAAATTCTGTAAAACTTCATATCCTGTAATAAGTTTCAGGTTAAAATAGTACCACGATAATATTGTGGTTCAGTAATTTATTATTTAGATTTGTATTGGACGACAATTACGGGCTCAACGAGCTTTTTCGTCGGACCGCAGTAGGAAAGATAGAAGTGCCTTCGGCTTAACTCAGAGGAGTAGGGGTGGTTAACGAGAAACGCTTAAAGGAAGGAAATCTAACTTAGTAGTACACAGCAGAATGCATGTTCTCGTAGGAGGATCGAGAAACCAGCAGCCTAAAAGAATCGAACTCACTTTTATTGTACCTCCTCCTGGATATAATGCTTATAAAGTGCATGCACAATACACAGAAACAAAAGATATGGTGAATTTTGAGACAAATATAACTCTATTGCTTGAAATTGGTAATACACATAGTACAAAAAAAAACGGTATTAACTATAGTTCAACACAAGGGTAGTTGAGACAAAAGAGCTCGCCGTCACTGGATTACGATATTTATTTTACTAAACACACAGATCTGCGCAGCCAGTGACGTTCGCGTTTACAGAAATTAATTACACGTTACAATTAACAACTAATAGTAATTGGCGACTGAAGGTCGCTTTGCTGTTGTTACATCAAGAAGAAGGTTTAGCACTTTAAACCAGTAAAATGAATTCCGGAACAAGTCCTCACAGCCGCACAACTAACAATTTTTACCATAGTTTTCTTCAGGTAGGGAGTAGAGAGAAAGGCAAAATTTTCGGTATTCCTAGGTTCTTGAGAAGCAGACAAAAATCGCAAACACGCCCCTGAAGGCTGGATCACGATGGCAGCAATCGCCAAGACGTTCTTCGGGAAACGGGAAATTTCGAGTCTTCTTGCCGTCAGGAACGAAATGGGGTTCGATCTTAATCCGCACAAGCGATAATCAAATTCGCAATGAAGGGTTAAATCCAGCGTGTTTCTTAAATCCCACATTTGTCGATGGTTTTGGTCACCCCACGGTTATAACACCGACACGAAAATGCACGCATTCGACATCCCTCGAAACCCAAACCACCCTCGCACTACTTTTCGTCGGCGTTAAGGTCTTAGCAAGCAACCGGGTCGAAAGGAGCTCTTAAGTTGACTCCGAGAAAAACGAAAGCAAATATCAGCAGCTGGAAGTATTTCACCATACTACGAAATATGTTGCTAGAATTCTAGAACAATTAAAACGTAGGGCTTCCTCAAGGGCAGGAAATTTCCAGCAAACGTTCACGGTCAAGGGCGTAGACAAAATACTCATAGGCATTTCTCTAGGATCACAAAAAAAAGGCCCACTAAACTGCATTGGGGAAATAGTAAGATAGTAATCGGCTACGGAGCGGCCAATAAAATAAGACTTTAATTCGTAAAAAGCGGCAAAATAAAACGGTTACTAAAGCAATATAGGAAGAAAGCTACGTGGTTTCCATTATAGTTTTAGAAACTACAGGAAATACAACTCCCTATGTTGGATTTTCGCATGACACGAGATCGAAGTGGACGACAGCAACAACAAAACTCATGCACGTATACGAAATGCTTGGAAAGAAGAAGGTGTCTCATCATATATGCAAACCTTTAGGATAATTTTCATTCTGTTGTAAATACATTTTATAAGTAAATATATACCGTGCCAGTTCCCGACGTGATGACAGCCATGCGCTGCGAGGTTGTGCGATCTATCGCCTTTAGAATTTTTTTTTTGGTTCTTCGTAAAGGATCCTGCTCAAGAAAAACATACCTTGACTTATTGATAGTATTGGGCCGCAATTCTGCAAAAACGTCTTGAATAATTTGGGCGAAGGAATGGTCATATGCAAGAATAACAAACTAAACATTTGGCAGATGTTTTATTTCAACCATAATTGCCATGCTTCTAGTTTACGTTCAAACGGATAAATTTTCAAGTTTCCAAAAAGTTTGAGTTTTATTCAAGAAATATAGTCAAAACTGTGGTACAAAGGAAATTTAATTACCTATAGTTCTGCATGGAATTAAAACAATAAAATTAGCACGAAACAATTGTTTATTTTACTTTGTATAACCGTCAGGAAGAAATCCCGATTGAAACAAATCTAGATGTCAAATAATAGCTCTACCATTAGGGTCATATCTCACTGAGATGGCGATGTCGCCAGCAACGTCACCATGGCTACTTCTAGCATATGCGGGGCCGCCAGAGAGAGTAGCCAAAGAAGTTGCCAAGTCTCGATGGCACGCACGCCAAGCGAATCATTAGAAAATGTACGTGGAAGGAATTTCACTTCTTCTATATGTACGTTAGAAAGTAAGTCGAAAAGTGAGCTCTTTTTCTCCAAGAATATCCACAACATCTCAACATTTTGTCTTCAAGTCGCTGTAAGGATATTCCGCGAAGGAACTGTCCTATACAGATTGTCTATTTTAGATTTCTATAATAGCGGCCATTTAAAAATACTGCACAAAAGTGATGAGTGTACAGGGAGGGATGTTCACTTGGCGATATGGCCTTGGCATTTCGGTGAGATATGGTCCTAATGGCAATGTCTCACCGGAACGCCTCGGCGATGTCGCCAGCAACGTCACCATGGCTACTGTTGGCATCTGCGGCTCGCCAGAGAGAATAGCAAAAGAAGACGTCAAGGCTCTCAGACACACTCGATAAGCACATGATTTGAAAATGGATGTGGTAGAGATTGCATTTCTCCTATGTGTATCTTGGAGAAAGAAGTTGGAGATGTTAGTTCTTTCTCTCCAAGAATACTCACAATTGTTTCCCAATATTTTGTCTTCAATTCGTGGTTAGAATATTAGGTGGAAGAACTATCTTCAACCGATGGTCTATCATCTATAATCTATTCAACTTCACAACGAATCGGTCGGTATCGAAAGCAACCATTTAAAAAAAACACCTACCCCGGGTAACATAAAAAAAGAGACTCGGAAGAACGTGCATAGACAATACGCAAATGAAATAGCAGCAACAGTAAGAAGATTAAAGTAGAATGACATAAAACAAAACCTCTATATAAGGAAAAATTGACAAATACGTATATACATAGCAGAATCTCACAACATTCCAGCAGCTATAGAAAATGGCAATATCCTTTTTTTATGTATAGTCGTTTGAGTATTTTTATAGTTATAGGGACTACAAAGTTATATGGTAATTTTGGCTTCAGAACGTCTTATGAGGCCTAAAAGAGGACACGGTTGTCCTTCGATCTTTGAATGTTTAAAACCTATCTTTCCAGTTATATTTTCCATACACACTATGTTTACTCCTAACTTGGGAAAATAGTTCTAGTTTTAGATTTTTCTAAACCTGTAGTTTCTAATCAAGGCCTCATTCATGCAATTAGACGTTACAGGATCAGAAGACTGTGGTTCTTGTAAAATTTCGTTTTTGGAAAAAAATTATACTTTATTTACTTTGATAGATGATTCAAGTAACTCTTCTATGGCTTTACGTATCGCTATTGTAAAACCGACAGTCCCAGCAGTGCTCACAAAATATTCGTAGGAAATATGAAACCTAGTGCCCATAGACATAGTAGTTCGCGAATATTTTCCAGATTATTCCATATTGTTCCCTATTTAATAGCAGCACGGCAGGAATTGTTGTACTTGGTACGCCCACCAGTTGCACTTAAAATGTTGAATGTTTTTAATTGACTTCTACCTACTTAGCATTTGCTTTCCGAGAGTAATCTAAAATTTGCATTCGGATAAAACTTTAAAATGTTCTAACCTAGCAGAGAAACGATAAATGCTGTTACTGCTAAGTGCAAATGCATAGAGACTCATCGGCGGTCTTCGGAAACCGATAGACTTTGGTCCAAACTTTACAACCTTTGAGTCTGCTAAATTACCTCTATAATCCCAATCTTCTAATGTATATATGATTACTGCCGTACGAGTAGCTTCTCAGCCCAAGTTATTGAACATCTAATAAGCTTAAGTTAATACGCGCTTTAAAATTAAATGGCTATAACTTATGATTGAATCAATCTATAGCTTTACTTATAGCGTCCTATATAAAAATGTCCTGTTTACAAAAACTTCCAAAAAAAGACGATACCACCTAATATTAATTAAATGAAGTACAGTTATAAAATCCGTTTAGAACGAAACCAAATGTCACGACGCCCAAATCAGATTCTTTCTTGAAAAGATCACGTGGACAAAGAAAAATTTATCCCGATACGTTATATCTACTTTAACTTTTAACCATTAACGTAACAACATTCTGTACAATAAACACTTTAAATCTGGCTTCAGTGATCTAGTGGTTTGCACCCTTGCCTATAGATCTGAATGACGCGAGTTCCACTCCGGCCGAGGTCTGTGAGGTATTGCTGGCGGGAAATAATTTATATGTGCTTTCCGTGTGATAAGAAATGAAACAGTAAGTAACCTGGCACTACGATGATCGACAGGTTAAACATCACTACTGGGCTTAAAACTACCCCATATGGGCAAAATTCTTAGTTCTGGTGTACAATTACCCAATAACGGCTGCAGTGCATGGATATGCTTGGAAAACTGGGTGCTATATCTAGCTCTATCAAAATCAATAAAGCAATCAAATACCTTAAGCACAGGCTAATTCAATATATATAAAATAGTTTCCAAGAAGTATCTAATAAAACGTCTGCTAATCTTGTAGAATAAAATGTTTTCTAATCCTTCGTTATTTCTTCATTTTGATTCATTTATTCGGCTGAGCCCCTCCACGTTTGTCACTCTTTTTGCCCATAATATTCTCAGCACTCTTCGGTAAATCCACATCCCAGCTGTTTCTTCTGATATCTTCATTCTTTAATATTCACATTCCGTTCCATACTGTAATATCGATAAAATATAGCATCTAACCCCTTTCAGTTTTAGTTCCGAATTAACACTTCTGTTAGTTATAAAATTTTTCTTTTTAGGAAACCGTGTCTGGCGATTTCAATTCTTGTTCTCTGTTCTCTTTTGTGCTGTTCGTCTGATGTAGTCAAACCAAATTCCTAAATACTTCTACAAATATGTTTTTCCCATTTCTACCATTAGATTAGATTGTAAATTGCGTTTATTAGTAAAAATCAAAAAATTCATTTTCTGAAGTTTCATTTGTAGGCCGTATCGGCCGCCGCAACTACTTACTTGTTACTGCTTGTATATCTTGTATGCTTTGGGCTAGTAGTAGGGTGTCGTGAATGTATTGTATCTTGCTTAGTCTCTTTCTGTTGATCACTACTCCACTGTCATTTTAATGAGGTATTTCATAAAAAAACATTTTCGATGGATATGTTGAACCTTAACAGTGATAAAACACTTGTCTGACTCCACGTTTGATGATCGTTAGTCGTTTTTCTATAAACTCTTACATTCGCTCTCTACTCCCAGTCTTCATCATCATCATCATCTGCCTATGTCAATCCATTTTGGATTGGCCAATGAATTCCACCTTGTGGGGGAGTCCCCCTTTAAATCGTCTTCCTAGTTCTGGTCTCCACTGCATCATCCTCTTTGTCCACCTAACATCCTCCATCCTCACCACATGCTTCGAATAAGTGTATATTAATTATAATACTAATAGCACACATGTGAATGTTTTATTCTCTGAGTATGTTTACAAGCTAACCATGGCTAACTTATTCGAAGGCCTTCCGAAAGTCTACGAAGAATACTTATAGACCTTCATTCACATCACGGCATATTTGTGTAAGGGCGTTAAAACAAACAAAGCTTCCAATTTAGTAAAACCGTTCATAAATCCAAATTGTGCAGCTTTGACAGGTTATTCAAGTCTGGGTATATTCTGTTATGTACTTTTTTTTGAAAATGTTGTGATTCTGTGACTCACTAGAATTTAGATTTATCGTCTTATGATCTTTGGGAAGAGTAGCGAATGTAGACAGTAATTATTTTTTAGAATTATTTAAGTTTGGCGCATAGTGCTGGACAGATTTACTAACACATCTATTGGGTCTTCTTCTATTATATTTATTAAATTTAATGGTTTTTATCCGGGGCGATCCTGTTTGATCCAGATGAAAGTTGGCAAATTACCGCCGACGTGCCCTAAATAGATTTGGCTCATCAAAATGGGCGAAGCTATTATCAGTTCCCGGACACAACAACATTGAAGGCAACGAGGAAATTGACTTCCTAGTTAGGAAAGGCTGCCGTCAGCCTTTCCTAAGCTCATAGCCTGCCTTGGGATTACACATATCAAGCTTCAAGCACGCAATCAATAACTGCACTTACTATCAGTTTGTCCCGAACTGAGTGTCCCAAGCAAAGATCCGACAGGCTAAGCTCCTTATTCAGGGACCCTTAGCTGGCCGCACGAAACAACTCCTCCTACTTAGTAGGAACAATATAAAAATTGCCGTGGGCCTAATGACTGGTGATGACCATTTTAATAAACACCTACACAGCTAGGGGTCGAAGATCCTAGATGTAAGTTTTGTGAAGGAGAAAAAGAGTCTTCCATATATCTTCTTATCCAATGTCCAAAGCTGATGATCCTTAGACATAATTGAACGGCCTGTCTTCTGATACCTAAGCATTTCTGGAATGTTCCCATATTTAAGTGGCTCCCCTTCGGTTCGAAGGTGGTACTGTTCTAGGACCATTCCTAAAATGGCGGAAGCACAATAGGCATTTGGCCTGAGTGCTAAGGTCAGCGCCCGCCTTTAGAATAAGAAGAAGAAGATTTCGGTGGACGGATTTGCCAGGTCTAATTTTTTATCTGTTAGTAATTAAGCTGTATTTTTGTTTAACAGAAGTCTTAATATTCCTTACAAATACCAACGTTTTATTGTCACCTGTTTGTTTGGATTCGCTCATGGAATTGGAACATTTCCTTATGTAAAGTTCTACAACCGTAACCAAAAATATTTGGTGTTATCTCATTGTGAAAACAAGGTTTGCAAAGTTTATGTAAGTGTATTTAGTTTACAATTTTAATGGGTACACAACGATGGAAAGGAATTACATTTGCGAGTAACATTTGGAATGTATATTTGAATAAGTTACTCTCAAAATAGGAATATATTTGCTACATCCTTAAACCTTACTAATTTACATAGTAAAGCTCCTTGTTTGTTAATTTCTTTCGAGTATTACCTTTAGAATGAACAATTTTTATACCTTCTTGTTTAATATTGACTTATCCTGAGTTCCTGGATGTATATAAAACTGTCGTCGTTTGCAAATTCAGCAGTGCATCTATTTTCTACAATTAATTTCAAAGTTGGGCGTTTAATGTGGCTTTGAATTCGCAACAACTCAACAGAGTAACATTACCAAAATTTTATTATAAACTTTCGCCAAAAAATGGAGCTAACCCTTTCACTTTAAAAGTGTACGTTCATTTTATTTAAGCACCGCTTTTAAATAATGCAATAATGTGGCCCTAGACAAAAGCTTCTTCAACTTTAGTAACTCCATTAGCTTCATAAAAAAAACTACATTAAAAAGTTACCTTAGAGAAAGCCAAGGTGTAGGGACACGTTGCTACTTTTAAATTGAGATACGAACTTAGTTTTTCTTTGCTTGCCAATGATTACGTTTATGTATAAGGGCTTCTTAGGAAGTACTTTTCCATGAGTCGAGTTTCGTGTTTTTTTTTTTGTTTGTGCTTAGTATATTTTGAAAAACGTTTCTTTTCTTAAATATCTTAACATTTAAAGCAGTTAGAGTCCGGGGTAGCAGAAAATGGTAATTTTTCCTGAAAGTTAACTTTAGCTTATTATACACGTCAAAGTTTGCACTCATGTTTGTGAAAATATGTATCTGCGACATAAAAGAAAATTCGAGCAGTGAGGTTATATAGATGTGGAAAACAAAACCAAACGCAAACTGACATAAACTTGTGACATCGCGTCCCTTGGGTGAGCTTGTAAACTACTCTTTGTCATCGCATTTTTCAATTTACTATATTCGGCCTGAGATGAAAATCAATTCTAGTTGTAACGATAACTGGAAGGAAAGATTAATAGAAATGCCGAAAACTAAGTAGGGCGTATTTTGTATGATTAATTGCAGAATTAAGTACTGCAGGAACTACGTGATATAGAGTGCACGTTATAAATAGTTGTATATCCCTCAGTATGTCGACCGTTATATCTTTAATACTCGCACATTTCACTGGCTCAGACCGCTAATAGTTCTATTTTATGTTCCCATTTATGTGTCTGCTGCTTTCCACCGTTTATTACCTGCCTTGTTCTTCTTCTAGATATTTTGCCGAGTTTATAGATGAACATTGCAGGAAACTTTTCTATTACTTTATGTCTGGAGCGCACTATCCTGTCACATACGTGACGTACTTGTGTGAATTAGAACATATTTCTAGATGTGCTTCCAACACGTTACCCAGCTGCAATTGAGGGCATAAAACCCTTAAATCCGATTATTAAAGCAAGCTAGAATAATTCTTGCGCTTCGTGGAGTCGTAACAGTCACATTCGTCTATACATTAGAATACATTCCATATAAAAATGATAGAGTGCTAGAACACACCATTTGGCTTCCACGTTTTCTGTTTAATGTAGTCTATATGTCAACCGATCGTCCGCCCGTTTCTAATAATGACGGCGCCAGGGATTATCCACCGTCCCTTTTAGAGACCCGTAAAACAGCGAAGCTATTGTGCTGATGGACCATAATTGAGTAAAATTGCCCAAACGTGGACTTTGATAATTACCATCGAGCCAGTTCAATAGCGCAGGGTACCCTATTATCGTCTTCTTATTAATTGCAAAACCGTAGCAACCACCAGGTGCATCAGACAACATTAAGTTAGGAGTTCTTGAAAGTTCTTGAAGGAAAATGAGGTTTACGGAAAGCATCAGCGTTAACTTCACCCTCACTTTGAAATGCGTACGTATCAAAGTTGTTGAGACTTTCAGTTAACTATTTTAAAACCTCTTGCAAATTCTCTTTACACTGATGTTAATTATCCGTCTAAAATGTTTTTAGGCGATAAAACTTTCCTAACAAATGTATGGTAATATCTTAAACAAGATATTTTAATACTATTAGTAGTCAAAATCAAAATAACCGTTTTCTCTACCAATAGATTGTTCAATAATGGTTTATTACTTCAAGAACAGATTTAGACAACAAACTTTCTAAATTTATTTACAGTTTTAATTGTTATAGATTTTATACAAATGACCATTGCCCATAAGGTGAATGGACTATAGCACAAACATCGAGGTGGCGCATTTTTAAAGGCACTCCGAAATAGTCGCTTAGGGAAAATATCACACCGGAAGCTAATAATAATAATGGCAAAGTGTAAAAGTCTGTAACCACATTTTCCATTAGTACTGGCTGGAAATTTAATTAATATTGACTATTATAAATATTATCAGGTTTTTTGCGCGTAATGTAGAAAAGAGAAAAAGGAAATAATATGAAGCATTTTCTACATTATTATATTCGACAGCATTTAATTAATTCGAAATATTTAAATAATTCTTTCAACAATCTTACTAAGATTTACTAACAAAAAGAACTTTTTTAATCTGTTTGATTACATAAACAAGTACAGGGCAAACATGCTGAACTCGTAGGATATTATGCACGCTTTCTTTAATAGGTTATCCATAAATAACAATAATTGATACGTGGGTTAAAAATATGTGCCTCTCAGCAGTTACCTTTTCCTATATTATAAAACGAAACGAAATTTAATATTTTTTCCGGTTGGACTAAGAAAGCTACCGTTGCTTGGCTCCTAGACATGATATAGGCAGTCGTTACTAGGTTACCACAATTGAGAGGACGAAAAGATGACCTAGGCCAGAAAGTTAATTTTATTTACTCAGCAGCTCCTTATACCATTTGTAGTATATTGGCATACCGTTGGCTTACAACACGGATGATCCGTGTTTGATCTATTCGTTTTTTTAAAGAATATCAATGAAAACAATTTACTTAAAAATTTTATTAAAATGCAAAAATTGAACACTCTGCTTATGAGGGTTGTTGGGCTTGTAGAATATTTTCTTGCTACCCGCGCACCCCGTGTTCGATTCTCAGCTGATCACCGGTTGCTACGGCTCGTCCAGTAATTTCAAAAATCTATTACTTTTCGTAATAAATATACAGTATAGTATTGTTTTATCCTTCAAAAACTGTAGCGAACAGAACAAAATGAGAATGTGGGAGTTTTAATATAAATAGCATTTTTTTAAGACTGGATTGTATAAAACGAAGAGTTTCCAAAAAAGTATTACACTTACAATTTAAATAAAGTTTCACAATTAAAATGAAAATTTCGAACTCAAACTACTATATTTCTTCCCATAAGAAAACCTTGCTATTAAAACGAGATTTGGACTAAGTTAGTAGATAATCAAATAAAAATAGAATACTTCGTTGGTAACATAATTTTGTAACGAATCATCCAGATATTTTATGTTTTTGTATTCCTGTAACATTTCGGTATATCAAAATATGCACCAGCTTGTTCACAAATACACAAGACTGCTTCGTAACATTGACGTATGACGCGGCTATGGAAAATAAAGATTTATATACGAGTACAACATAATATTGTCTCTATAATTAGAAGCAATAATAAGATAATAATATATAAGCGGAAAACTATTGCAACGCTAACCTACAACTTAAATTATATTCCTAACTACGAGAAGTGCAGGCACTTCTACTTTAGAGAATATTCACAAAATAAAATTAAATAGATAATTACATATTGCTTAGATAATATAGTTGCCAATATTGGTAGTTCTAAATATATGCAAAACGTAATATCGAATAAATAAGTTCGTAAAGTGGTATACGTAATTTGAAACATATTACTAGTTCTAATTCCCTGTATGGTCAATGCCGGCATTTAGAAACAAAATCTGACCCCTATAGTGACTCTAAAAAATTCGGGAAGCTTTTCGATTGTTGCAACCAAAGCCACTCTCTTACCGCGAAGTTATCCTGTCCCATCTTGTAGTAGCTTACCAAGCAAAAATGGTTGTTATTTATATTTATGCCAATAAATATTCTATATAATATCAAAACTAACAGAGTCACTTTAACAGTACGTGGTGGGTCAGTTGTAGAAGCAAGAAGATTGTCTTTGGAGCTCTTCTACTTCTTCTTTTTCATGTTCCCTGTCCGGTCTCCCGGACGTTGGCGATCACTTCGGCGAAGGCGACTCTGTCTTCTGCTACCAGAACAGCTCTCCTGTACTTTAGATGTTGGTCCATTTGCGAATGTTTTTGAGCCACGACATCTGTTTCCTAATTATTCCAAGCTGACCTTCTGGTTTACCCTTTAGTATAAATTGTGGTTTACAGTATTTCTCTCCTGGTATGATGTGCCCAAGATATGACAACTTCCTGAATTTAAGTATTGTTAGCAATTTACCATCGGGGCTTGCTCTTCCTAAAACTTCGATATTTGTTTTCATCTCTACCCACTAAAATCATAACATCTTTCTATGGACCCACATCTCAAATGCTTCAAGGCGGTCCATAGAGCTCACTTGAAGAGTCAATATTTCTACCCTACACAACAGTATATATCATATATAACACTTTACCAATCGTTGCCATAGTTTAAGATTTAGGTCATTGCAGAAGAATTGCTTTATCTTCAACTCTCAGTATAAAAAATAATGGCATACCAATCAATATTATTAGGTACGCCTCTGATACAGAAGCTAGTAAAATATTTGATTTCCTTAAGAAATAGTGTAACACATGTAGATGAAGAATTAATATTAACAGTAGAATCCATAGAAAGAAAATTATTAACCAGCCAACTTTTAAAATGTGGATCTACAGAAGAGGTGTGCGCATATCCGATGTAGATGGAATTCCAAACAACGTAGCAGCAGAAAAATATAATAGAAAAGAAAAAGACTAAAAAAAAACAGAAAATTGCAATAACAAGGCCGCATTATTCCTAAAGCAAAATATTATCTTTTCTAGCTAATCAAACAAGTAGCAAGAACATGGAAGAGGAAATCAGGAAAACGATTCATGCTTACACAAACTATCTCAGTGGTTCAAGTGTACCATTACTGAACTTATCAGTGAAGCGGTTTCAAAAGTCAGACTGGTCATCAGGGTTTACAACCTCCAATAATAACAAGAAGAAGATATGCAGTGGTCGCAATTCTACAATTTTACGGGATTTGAATCTATGCCTTGTGAAACATGAATTATTTATATTTACTGTTATCCACTTTTTCTTCTTCCAACACCAGAAGGGGTATCGGTCATCTGTAAAAGTATATACAGTGCTTTCGTAAAGTAGTGGATAAATTCGATAAAACATTTTAGAAGGGTTTTCACAGAAAATCCTCGGACACGTCAATCTTACTTTTTATGAGTGCATCTTTCCTGATAATTGTCATTTTTCGATCGTCTTTTGTTTTCGCACTATGACATCGTCGATAATTCTTTTAAATGGCACCACATACTTTTGTTCACGAATTTGGATGCAGTACATTTTTCTGCGTATGACATTGTCAAAAACGTTTGACTTTGACCTTCAGTTAATTTAACCATTTTTTATTTATAAAATGACAAAGTTACTACTCAATAAACACTTCAAATGCACTATTTTTGACAAACAAAAGATAAGAAATGCATTCTTTCAAGAAATTGCCCCAAACAACTGTCAAAACCGTCTTTTTTTTAATTATTATTGGTCTACTCTAATCACTTTACCATACATTTTTGAAACTTTGGGATTGATTATTTCGAAAACTTTCCTCTTCAAGGTCACATGTCAATGTCGTACGCAGAAAAATGTGCTGTATCAAATTCGTGAACAAAAGTATGGAGTGTCATTTAAAAAAGTTGTCGATGACGTCATAGTGCGAAAACAAAAGATGATCGAAAAATGACAATTAACAGGAAAGACACACTCATAAAAAGTAAGATTGACGTGTCCGAGGATTTTCTGTGGAAACCCTTCTAAAATGTTTTATCGAATTTATCCAGTACTTTACGAAAGCGCTGTATAAACATTGTAACCATAGTGTGCATTCGCTGCCCTCTGTTTCATTGAACATGGTTGTAATGTACACCACTGGAACGGATACAGAGGCTGTTTAAAAAATACGTTCGGATATTTTACCTATTTATAGAACTCATCAGAACAAACAAAAAAGTAGTAATAAACATGGGTTCGAAAATCAACAGTCATCCAGAATCACCAATCAACCAAGATGCAGCCAAATTATTTACGCAGAATAGGAGTGCAGAATCGTATTTACCACATCTGCTATGGAAGTGGATAATAGTATATTCTTCAACGAGTGTAGAATGACAGCTATTATTCACGAGGGTAAAAATTCTGTCACGAGCCGAAGGCGAGTGACACAATCATCCGAGTGAATAATAGCTATTCTACACGAGTAGGAGACTATACTTTCTCTACGACTATTTCATAGGAAGTTACAATTTTTGGTCTGAATCAGTATTATAAAAATTTTGCTTTAGATGAACGTATATCGGTTCACTAGCCACAACGATTTTATGCCGTGTGTACTGTTTCTGCGATTTCCGCGGCAGTAAATTACACGTCGTTTTCGCGGTTTCCGTTATTTCTGGTGGCAAACACATCTCAGCGTTTTCGCTGTCTGAATTATTCATACCTATTTCTGACTGTTTTTACCAATACGAAAATTTAAAACTGTTTTTGACAGTTACTTCAAAAACAAGTGGGAGATCCAAGCGCTAACATGCCACGCCCATTGGATTCTAATTCATTATCCCACCGTTTTTTACAGAATCCAACGGCAATGGAGAATATCTATCATTCTTCAACTAAAACGGTATATGTAACGAATACATTATATTATAGTCGTAGAGAAAGCAACATTTGTTTGAGTTTCTGTAAGTGTCAGTATCGCTATTGTTGTTGTTGGAAATGTATACCAACGCGGATATGGCAGATATGCATTTCATGTATGGCAAGGCCAATGGTAATTCTGATGAGGCACGTCGCTAATACGCAGAAGCATTTCCGAACCGGGCACTTCCGTGTGACAATTTGTTTACAAATTTGCAACAACGGTTATCCGAAGTTGGCGCATTTAAATCAAGAAACGGTGGTGATGGTCGGCCTATAGCAGTTTCTACTCCTGAAGCAGAACTTAAAATTTTAAGGAGGATTGAAGAAAATTCAGGTACCAGTACTAGAAGACCTTCTACGGAAACGAATATTAATGCTTCCCTAATTTGGAGAATGTTACGTGAGGAGCAATTGTACCCATACCATATTCAAAGGATACAGCCTCTTATTGTGCCTGATGACGCTGCATGTCTGGTGTTTTGCTGACGAACACTGACAAGAGTTGCGGAAAACGCAAACTTTGTTAGTGAAGTCTTATTAACTGACGAAGCTAGTTTCGCAACAAGTGGCATTTTTAATTTCAACAACAGCCATGGTTGGTCAGATGAAAACCGTCATGCTATTATTGAATCGAATCATCAACAACGATTTTCTCTTAACGTTTTGCTTGGTGTTTTTGGAGACCATATTGTAGGAACTTTTCGTTCTTCCGAACCGCTTGGCTGGCCAATTGCAATTGGACTTTTTGCGTAATTCCTTGCCACTATAGTTAGAAGATGTACCTCATATTCATAGAATCAATATGTAGTTTATGGACTATGGGTCTCCTGCACATTTTTCAATCATACTCAGAAATTTCCTAAATCAAAATTACAACGGCACGTGGATAGGACGAGGGGGTCTAGTTGTGTGGCCACTTAGATCTCCTGACCTCACTTCGCTCGACTTTTGTATTTGGGAGTGTTTAAAGTCGATCTGCGAGAACTAATAGAACATGCCTGCCAGACTGTTTGTATGAATCCGGGAATCTTTGAATCTTCATTTTTACGGAGATGCGAAGGATGTGTACAAATGAAAGGAGGACATGTAGAACATCTACTTTAATTATTTGTAATTAAAATGTTTTATTTACACCGCTATTTGTTTTAATGGGTGGGGAGCTTATTGAAATAACATGCAATATTCATTTTCTTCAAAAAGTCCACATCTCGAAAACGGTTGATTTTGGAAACCACGTTTATTATGACTTTTTTGTTTGTATTGATGAGATCTATAAGTGGTCAAAATATCCGGACGTATTTTTTAAACACCTTGTATATCACTGAAATTCCACATTTTATTATATAGTTTTTTAGGTGGGTAAAGAGGTGGATTATGTACTTGGATGGAGATTACAATGGATTGAGTTGCAGTAATGTAAATACAATGCGAAAAGGTAATTTTCTTATTTGCTCTGGAAACTGCTGGACATATATCTAACTATTATTGGATAGGTGTGAATTCGGATTTAAGGTAGCAAAAATCTGAGACGGAAGAGATTCATCGTTGTGGGTCGAATAGATTCAATTTCCGATAACATTTTGGTTTTTAGTTTTTGCTATCCGGGAAACATCGGCTCAAAGTAAATTCATGAACAATTAAGATTGTAATACTACTGTTAATAATTTTCTAATTTAATCTATTCAGTTGTTTTAGTAAATATGGACATATGTATATAGTCTAAACAATGTTCTACAACTTTAAGTTCAATCTTTTCTACGTGCTACCCTCTATCCATATTTAGCAAAATTATGTATGCATGTGATCGACAACACATATAAAAGCATCCAGAACGCCTATAAAAAGAAAGTTAATATCATATAAAGATTCTAATTGGTATACCTTTTAATCTACAACCTAGTCCCCGTACAGAAATTCACAGCAGTTATGCAAACAGAAGGCTGATTCAAGTGAAATAATAGTCCATTCCAGTCGAGCAATCCCGTATGTTTGTTAGAGCACTGTTAGATTAGATAGGCCGTGTTTGTTTTACCTTGCCCACTACGTCGTCTGCAGTGGTTAATGCGGTAGGGAACAAGAATAGAGAAATTGGAATTCACAGTTAAATTTGATTTAGCATGCGTCAATCAGTTTTCTTTAACGTCAGAATTGAAGCTTTAATCATGGTTCGAATGAATGATTGAACACAGGTTTGCTAAATATTCATTTGAGGATGAAATGATTGGGCATGTGGCATTGAAACTAAAATTGCCTTGAATAATGTACAGGATGTTTCCGATATTCTTGCCATTTTGAGAGGTATATCACAATAAGTACATGTATTTAAATAGCTGTCTTTACGTTTAAAATGCCGTAACTGGTCTTGCTAGTATTTCATCCTGTATAAGCTAAACAACTAGACACCATAAATATTGCCGCACAATAATAGCACTTTTATTTTTAATTGCATTTCTGTATACTATCTTGATCAACCTTTATAACACTGCCCAAAGTAAACAACGCCAGAAAGTGTAGTGATCATAGAACCATTAGTTTAATGAGCCACGTGTTGAAAATATTTTTGAAGGTAATACACAATAGAATACGCCGAAAATGAGAAAACCTCAGTAATACCCAGTTTGGATTCAGAAATGGGTTAGATACCAGAGAAGCGATTTTTAGCATACATGTTCTAATAGAGCGCTGCAGAGACGTAAACAATGATATCTACATGTGCTTCATAGACTATGAGAAGGCGTTTGACCACGTGCACCACGATAAATTAATCAAGATACTGAAAGACATAGACTTAGATAGTAGAGATATACGAGTTATTGCAAACCTTTATTGGGACCAGAGAGCTGCGGTTAGAGTAGAAAATGATGAAACGGTGCAAATAGAAATCATGAGGGGAGTAAGACAGGGATGTGTTCTCTCTCCTATTTTGTTTAATTTATACTCTGAAACAATCTTTAATGAAGCACTGGAAGACAGTCCTAAAGGTATTACCATAAATGGAGTAACGATAAACAACATACGGTACGCGGATGACACAGTCCTGATCGCTAATACCGAAGAAGTGCTGCAAGAACTGGTTAATAAAGTCAATCTCTCTAGCAATAATTATGGTTTAAACATAAACAAGAAAAATACTAAGTTTATGGTAACTAGTAAACGTAAAACTGATAATGTAAATATCGCAATTGACGGTGACCAACTGGAGAGAGCAAACGACGATTAAGATCACAGTAAAGAAATAAAATGTAGGATTGAACAAGCGTGAAGTTCTTTTGAAAAAATGAGGAAAGTAATATGTTGCCGTAATTTAAACCTTGATCTTAGACGGATCGTACGGTGCTATATGTTCCCAGTTCTTTTATATGGCGTCGACTCATGGACGCTAACACAAGCAACAAGTAAAAAGTTAGAAAGTTTCGAAATGTGGCTATATCGCAGAATGCTCAGAATTTCGTGGGTAGAAAGAATCAGGAATGAAACAGTCTTGCAAAGACTGAACAAAGATCTGGAATTACTTATAACCATCAAACGTGGAATATTTGGGTCATATATTGAGAAATGAAAAATATTACTTACCTCAGTTGATCATATAAAGTAAAGTACAAGGGAAGCGAAGCGTGGGTAGGAGACGTACATCCTGGCTGAGGGATTTAAGGCAATGGTATGGCAAAAGTACGAATTCATTATTCCGAGCAGCAGTATCCAAGGTATAAGTAACCATGATGATAGCCAACCTTCGATACAAGATGGCACAGGAAGAAGAAGAAAATCTTGAATTTTAAATACACTATACGCCCCTTAAATTCTTTGACACTGACTAGGAACAGCTAATAGTGAGATTAACTTCTTTGTTAACAACCTATTTGTCCCACTGCTGGTTACTGGCCTCTTCTCTGCCGCATGAACCTGCTCACCGCTACTATTTGTCCCACTGCTGGTTACCGGCCTCTTCTCTGCCGCATGAACCTGCTCAGCGCTAAAGCGAACTGGCTTGGGGAATTGTGTATGGTGGTTGCAGTACAAGAGTTTTATATGCCCCCGTGGTAATAATGAGGGGAACCAACCCCAAGCCATAATCGACGGTTTGTACAGAAAGCGAGAGCTCTGCCAACTTAGCTGCCACCACGTTTCTTCGTTAACTTATCCGCATATAAACCTGGCAGTATTGCCCATCAAAGTTCCCTAATCAGCATGGAAAACGTTTCTCGGATACCCTATATCTTATAACCTAAAAATACAGTTATGATCAACTAATTACAAATAAAAATTCCGCAAATTAGGTTTCTCTTCTTAAACTGAAGTTCATAATCAATTATTGAATAACTGTCGAATGCAGTATTTAGAGTAGGATTTCTGATTTACAATACATTAATAGTTCAGACTGCTCTATTATTAACTAAAAATTTTTTAGAAGAGCAACTATATTGTTTGTAAAACTTGTAATTTACAAACGAATCCATTCACAAACATGGATTTCACAAAATTATAATATTTTAATCCTTGCCGGGGTTTACTTTAGCGAAAAAGTAATTTGATAATCAAATTTTGACTAACACATCTAGTAGAAGTTGTTTTTTAAATAACAAATGGTTTCCGAAATATTCTCCGTATGGTGTTGTTATCTTATACAGGGTGTCTCTAAAGGTCTGTACAAACCACTACCACATTTCCTGAAACCAAAACAGGACGATTTAACCCAACTTATCTAAATACAAAAGTGTACGGTTACGGAGCTACAGCCTTCTAAAGTGAGACTTGTCCGATCACTTTTCTGCATATACTTACGGTAACAATTGGATCAATGTTTTTAAATTCTATGTGCTTACGTTGTTCATCAGGTTTCCAGGTTAAAGCCTAGTCTTGTTTTAATAAGTTCACCAAAAGCGCCTCAAGTGGGAAGATCAGATACTATTTTCTATAATATGTTTTACTAAAATGACACGAGAAATGCACAGTTTAACACTTACAAAACCATTAAATCTTTTTTTAGAATCAAGCATTATTTTACGTTAAAAAAATGCGGATGCTGTTATTTTCTTCTTCATGGCCGTGTCCAAACGAAATTGCTGGCGAAAACTAAATATAAAATACAAAGAATGGCAAATATGTAAAGTAGAATTTATACATTTATTATAAAATATGAGGTCTTGTTCGATATCATGCGATATCTTAACAAATTTCCCAAGGAATGCAAAGTCAGTTAATAATAAAATATGCAAATGTTTACAAATCCGACCTTTAAGTATCACAAATGCAAATATTCCGATTCATAAATATGCGTAGATAAACAAGTTTGTATTGTAATAAATTATATTATTGTATAAAAATTCAGGGATGTGTTTCTCGCTTATTCAATATCGCTAGTAATCTATCCAATGCGTTTTTATGTTGTAAGTGTGGCTAGCCGCGGTATTCTATGATTTGCAAACCAGTGCCCTAGGGCTCACAAAATCCTGTGTTGCATGTACTCTCACGAGTGTCACAGTAAACAACTTTCGGGGGTGCAACAGTGCAACTGATTTTCATTTCTAAAACGGTATTAAAACAGATGTAATTATTTAATGGATAATTATGTGGAAATTAACATCGCATCAGAGCGCACGAATAAAATAATTAATTGTTCGATCCAAATATTATCAATAAACTGCATGTTCAATCGAATGCAGGGGGTGGGCTACCGGTGAGTTACACTACAGTATTTAATATCAGCAACAGGTTCTCGAGTCGTTTCTGTGTTTCATGTTTCCATGTATAGCTTGTCTTATTTGCGACTGTTGTCTGTCATTGGTGCATGTATGGCACAATTCCAACACCCTACCCCTACGAAAGTGTTCGAACTTTAAGTGTAGTTTTTTTTTTTCTTTTTGAATATGCCGCTATTGACTGTTTAGACAGCGCCACATGTGGCCGAGAGAGGAGTGAGAGAAGCGGCCATGAATGTTAACATGGCGCACCACGTTGTGGTGGCATTGCGAATAGTTTGCAAATAAAATAAAAAAAAAGGAAAAGTGTCTTATTGTAATTAAGATTTAAACATGGTCCTTCGATCCCGATGAACAAGAAAAATATAAGGAAAGCATCGATTCATCGATCAACTGTAGATTGCCTCCGGCTTTCGACTCCCGCAGCCATTTTTGCGAGTCAAGCAGCGAGTCGCGATCAACAATCATCACGACGCCTTCGGTACCGAAGCAACAAGCACAAACAGCCTGTGGATTGCGAATTTTACCTGTAAGTCCATCCCAATTACTTTATTTACTCCTAAATTGGTCGACCTGTGTCAATATTTGTTCGATAATGGCCTCACTAGAAGAATTAATTATGCAACGCGGCCATCTCAAGGCCCAACTAACGCGGTTTTCCAGCTATATAAGAAAGCAAACCCTTGATACTGTAAATGACAAAGTGGTAATCGAATTGCAACACCGCAGTAAAAAATTAGAAACTACGTGGGAGCAATTCGATGAACTGCAAACAAAAATTGAGTCCGCTAAGGGGGATGAAGGGGCTTTAGAACAGCAGGGCGAGAGGGAATCTTTTGAAAACACATACTACGATTCTGTTTCGCTAGCTGAAGCTATCATAAAACAAAAACAAAACGTTGGTAGTTCAAACAGATCCAGCCAAATTTTAGGGAGTAATCAAATACAACATAACCTAAAGCTTCCAACTATTAATGTGCCAACCTTTGACGGCAGTTATGAAAATTGGCACAACTTTCGCGACAGCTATCGTACGCTAATACACACAAACCCGACAATTGATACCATGCAAAAATTCCTTTACTTGCGTATGTATTTAAGTCAAACAGCTTTGCAGGTAATTGATTCAATAGAAGTGTCTGAGATAAAT
>JABXWE010012574.1:0-27375 GCA_014611495.1 Limonius californicus
ATTCATATATACCTGTCTAAACTAGTGAAGCCACGTTTTCACCTTAACCTGAGAAATTAGAGTCAATTTATATGCTATGGTATGTCAATTTAGGTTTATTAATTTAGGTTAAACTCAAAATTTGGCGCCCAACGAAATTACATAATTATATTTTATTATTAATTTAATCACAATTTAATAATAATTAAAAATACATAGCATATATTTATGGTCGCTGCCAACGTGGGGCGATTTCATCAATTATAATTTATTATTAATTTAATTAAGATAATTCATAGCAATATATATATATATATATATTCATTATAATTATTAGTATAGATTACACACCAAAATATTCTTCCGAATTAATTAATAAGTTGTAAGTTTAAGTTTACCATCACAATGCAAACTAGTTAGTTTCTATGTCACCAATATGTTTCTACCACCTCCAAAAAGTACCCTCTCAAGAGTGTATTCCTTTATTAAATAATATTTTTATCAACATAAATATTGTAAACTAGCGAAACGAAATTCCTGATCCAATATATCGTCAGAAAAGACGGTTTACAAATAACGAAGATCGAATTTTTGAATCAAATCAATCTTCGAAAATTATATTTTGGTTCCGTTACGTTGATGATATTATAGCATGTTGTCATAGTTCATTTGAATTTATTGGTTTTTGGATTTCTTCATTTTTATTAATACTCTACACTTAAACACCTAACTTTACATTAGAAACAAAAGAAAAAAGATGTATTAATTATTTAGACTTAAACATCAAAATTAATTCTAAAAAGAAACTCGAATACTCTATTTATAGAAAACCTACACAAACAGATATCACAATACCACAGGACACATGTCACCATCAAACGCATAAATTAGCAGCCTACAGGTCCTTGATACACAAAGCTCTAACAGTTCCTCCAAATATCAATGATTACACCAAAAATATTTCGATGTAATGGATACTGCACAAAATTGTTAGACACGCACATCAAAAAAAGATTATAAATTAGTAATTCAAAAAATATATTCGAAAGACCACTCTGAAAATGTTAAGTATATTTCAATTCCGTATTTCAGTGATATCTTCTTAGAGTGCTTTACCTCTTACGAGACGTAGCGATCTTCTCTCCTATGTCTATGTTGCGCGTTTAAAGTACCACAGACAGAGAGGACTTACAATTTAATGTGGGCTCCGAACCACGGGAAATGTAAATACTTCTACTCCAGATAAGATATACTAGGCAGAATACCTCGCTAGTTTGCCATTGCCTTGCGAGGGAGAACAGCCGTTAAAAATCCGATGTTCCGGTACTGGGAATTGAACCCACGACCTTCGGCGTAGAAGTCTAACGCGCTAACCTCTAGCCCATGGCCGCCTCTTGTTTTGGTGATATATCGGAGAAAATTGCTAAAATTATAATCAAAACAAGTACATTTAAAGAAATTCATAAATCAACAAAAAACACTTTCAACACCTTATTCAACGCAAAAGATAGAAGTAAAGATTTGTTAAAATCAGGTATTTACAAATTAAACTGTTCACGGTGTAATTATGTATGCATGGGTCAAACAATTAGAAATTTTTATACCAGATACAAAGAACGCATACGTTCATACGAATACGAACACCCAGAAAACTAACTACCTAAACACTTATTAGAACACAATCGTTCCTTGAACTCAAATAATATAATAACATTTTAGACTTCTGTGATGATAAAGATAAATTCGATATACTCGAGGCCTTTCAAACTCACAAACACACTTTGACAAATACACCTTTAATGAATCAGCAAATTGAGCTCATAAATTCCCCGCTATTGGAAGTTTTGGAATAGAAGACCTGAGCCAAGTCCGAAATCAAGATCCACTGTGCTGTGTCCCTAACTACAAATTTTTACAATATTGAATGCTTTTCAAAATGACATGTAAAATGTCGAAATACATATAAAGCACGGAACGTAAATAAAACCTGTTAACATTGAGACTATTAATATTATTAAAATATAAATAATATCTAGTTTTAGTAATCAATGGGAATTAAATTGTATATTTAAATTTAGAAGATATATAATTTCCATACGATTTGCTGTATGAAATACTTAATCAGTAATAAAAAATATGCCCAGGAAAACGAGATGAAGGTAGGCAGACATTTATTCTGTCATTTGTTGCAATTTCGTGGTATTAGCATATACCATATGTGGTATAAGTTTTCGTCATTTGTCACCAAAAGACCTCGATATAACAATATATTTTTTAATACTTATTCTTGTACCAATGTTAAACACATTTATAAAAGGAGAAGCAAATTAATTTACATTTTAGTATTTAAATTTTCATCTTCCTTAAAAATAAATGGTACATGGCCTTGTTCGTTTCAATGGTACAATTTGTTGGCATTGAATATTTTTAGAAAAGTTTAACCGTTAACCTTAGTTACCACTTTAAGGTTGAATTTAAAATATATTCCAACTCGCTTAAAACCAACTCATATGTAAAGAATTCCCGGCTATATAGTGCGTTTTCGAAATAAATATTTGAATTTGCATTGTTTGCTTTATTGTATTTAATGGTTACAGATTGAGGCGATAGCACATTTCGGAAACAAGAGCAGAAATCAAAATACATGGCGTTTCAGGAGGAATAGGAAATATTATTATTAAAATAAATAATAACAATTGAATAATTATTATTGTAATAGGGGCTACTAGAATGTACTATTTTGAGCAAAATAAGTGCAAATCAAGATGTGTTCAATTCTCGATGGTTACAGAGACACAGATGTTTGAAGTTAGCCCGTATATATCCGATGCATGAGCATGTCTGAAACAGATAACAAACACTCAGCACTCTAAATGTCTGAATAACACGTGACATGTGCTAGTTGGTGGAGGATGGACTACAACGATGGGCAGTGCTTCCAGCATGACGGAGTTTCTGTACTTTCCAGCCGTCAAGTGACACATCATCTAAATCTACGAGTACATTCCCGAAAGATGAATCGGATATGGTCACGTTCATTGGCCACCAAGGTCCTCTGATCTTACCTCTTTAGATTTTTGTCTGTGGGGATAGATGAAAAGCGAAGTTTACGGAGAAAAAGTAAACATAAGAGACGAATTGGTCATTCGCATTATGAATAGTGATGTGCTCAAAAAGAACGCCAAGATGACCTCAGAAGACCTACACGTGATATTGTCAAGAGTTGAAAAGTGAATTGAAGTGATGGAATTTTTGGACAACTACTTTGAGCTATTGCAAATTATTCGTGTGTTTTATATAATTCAAACAATCAATAAATGCAATCAATAAGTCATTTGCCTTTCCTTAACACCTTCTGTGACGCTTTTTATGGATAACGTTCAAACAGTTATATATCCGTAATCATTGAGAATTGGACATGTGTTTATATGAACAAAATAGTTCATACTACCACCTCCTACAATATTAACTCTTCCTGCTAAAACACCCTGTATAGTGGTTTTAGACATACGCTTAGGGATTTAAAATTTTAAAGCACAAAAAACAATCGCGATGTTTTAGAGTTCCATAGGTATCGTGATAATCGAAACGGACTGTACATTATTTCCCATCCATTGTAGATATATCAGGGTCACATGAAATGTTCTAATACAGTGTGTACAGCACCACCAGTTTTTACGGCAGTCTCACGGCCGTTGACTATTGTCTGAAAGGTCTAGCTGCGAGGGAGAGCTTGTGGAAACAGCGCTTTAAGATCAAGGCCATGTCATGTTTTCTGAACACCAGAATTTCAACGACATTTGATAAACATTTGATAAATCATATTTTAAAAGACTAAAACCACAACCGTTGTGTTTCAAAATGTCTAGTTGAAGAAAAAATATTGATGATGTGGGATAATAGATATGTAATAGTAATGCAAAATTTTACTATTTCTACTTTTTTAGTGAGAACATTACTTACCGAGGTAGCCTTGCCTTCCTAGACTACATAACGACATCAATCAATAATACATAAGTGTTTAATAAATTGCACGATGGATATATGTCAAATCCAGAAGATGTTATTGTACATTTCATGAAAGGACATCCACTTCATGAAGCGGCTCCTCATACTGTAATTTCAAAGTTTTCCGCCACCTGGACAAAAATCGCATCCATTTCATGAAGTGGAACCCATCCCCTTCCAGATGGTGAAATTATACGAGACTACAGCATTTAGATAAACAAACAGACCATTTCATGAAAAGGTGGGATAGGAAACAATATTTGGTGTAATAATTGTTGCGTCGTCGCAAGTGGATGTCCAATTTGTGTACAGGTCGCATGATCACGGACCACCTGTCAAACGGTGCCATTTTAAGAGTTGTGTTTTGTTTGATGAGTTGTGAGTTGTTGTGGTTTGTTTTCATTTCGGGGTTCTTTTCTCATTACCTAATTATGGGTGTGACATAGAGTACGACGCTAAAGACAATTTCTTCAATGAAATGGAGCATTATTACTCAAGACAACCAGGAAAAAAGCTCTACTCCCAAGAGACACAAGCTGCTGTTGTTGAAGAAATTCTATGTGCCAAAGTTTATATAAGATAGGTACTATTTATTCCAGGACCCAGAAGAGTAGAAAAGTATATTACTTGCTTGCCGCTTATGATCTTGTGTCTTTTGGCAATGAGAAATGTGTGATAAAAAAAAATGGAAGATACTGAAATTAGATACCTAGTCACATACGAAGACCTCTGTGATCGGTGTCACGAAATACACGTTTCAACAGGACATGGAGGAAATGTAAAGATGGGATATGCTGCAAAAATCAAATACTGCGTGCCTAGACCTTGCATTGAAGGATATTTAGAAAGCTGCAAATCATGCAATGAGAAGAAAAGCATATCTCGTAAACTTGTCGTGAAGCCAATAACACCGAAAGGTTTTAAGGAAAGAGGATAGATACATTTTATAGATTTTCAATATCTTCCGGATGGCAAATTCAAGTGGATATTGAAATACCAAAATCACCGTACCAAATTCGTTTGCTTGAGGCCTTTGGAGACGAAAAGAGCTGCGTAGGTGGCTTCTCAACTGCTGAAAATCTTCCTAACTTTTGGGGCACTCCGCATCGTACAAAACTATAACGATCGTGAATTTGTGAACTAGGTAATCAAGAAAGTGAAAGAATGGTGGCCTGAATGTACTATCGTAAATGGGCGTCCCCGTCATCCACAAAGTTAGGGCAGCATCGAGCGTAATAATCAGGACATAGAGAAGATGATCAGATCTTGGATGCCCGGTAATGATTCAACATACTGGGCAATCGGGCTTCATTTCGTGCAATGGCAAATAAATATTTCCCATCATCAAATTATCGGGCGATCTCCCTATAAAGCACATTTTGGCCATAACCCGCGTATGGGTTTCACTACTTCGAACCTGCCGAAAGAAGACCTAGAACGCTTACTGAATGAAGAAGACCTGGATACTCTTGCTGATGAAGAATTACCGCAGGGGAATAAACAACTGACAGCGGAACTGATCAAAGTGGCAAGTCACCAAATGAAGCGCGAAATGGAGAAGATGATAAAGATAAAGGGATACTTGACTCCGTCACTGTCGAAACAAATAATAAATTTGACAATGATGTGATCGATAGTGAGCTGAACAATCGAGCAACAAGATTCGAAATGAGAGAGAAGCAGCCTGCCAACGTCAAAAACGTTCGGCAGAGAAATACGGTATTTAATGTAAATGATTGCGTTTTTTGTTTTTCATTACAACATACAGCGTTGTAGTATTCCTCAAATATTTGTGTTTGTTCTTCGTTTGAATGTTTAATGCTTATTTTTTTACATATATTAGTATAGTTTTTTTTCTTTTTTAGTATAATAAACAAAAAAAAACAATAACTCCTTTTTTCTTACCACTTCACTACTGGACATCCACTTGCGACGATCCAACAATATTACACTAAATATGGTTTTCTATCCCACCTGTTCATGAAATGGATAATTTGCTTATCCAAACGCTGTATAATTTCACCATCTGGAAGAGGATGGGTTCCACTTCATGAAATGGATGCGATTTTTGTCCAGGTGGCGGAAAACTTTGAAATTACAGTATGAGGAGCCGCTTCATGCAGTGGATGTCCTTTTCATGAAATATACAATAACATCTTCTGGATTCGACATACATATTGTCATGATATTTTGGTTAGCCTTGTATTTTCCTTCTATACGTTACCTTTGTGTTAACTTTAGTTGGTTTGAAGTACAATGTTTGGCACATCGGAGTATGTGATCAAGGATGTTAATTCATTTTTAAAAAGCCGTAGGCGTAGATCGAATGAGATCGTTGAAAGTGTTTCGATTGGCCAGACATGAGGGTTGTCAGGGGAATGAGTAAATATATTTGGGTGAAAATAAAAATGTAAAAGCTGCGGACTTGAAAAACTGTTCACATGAATCCGGGCTTGATAAGTAAATTAAAAATTAAGTTATAACAGTGTTAAGTTTAGAATGGAATATGTTTAGGTTGATTGTAACTTTACTAAACTATTAAAAGTTGGAGTTTAAAGAAACTGGTAATCTTTTATTTGGAATACATACGGATTTAATGAGAGCGAACTACGAAGGTGTGGTACAATAATTTATGAGCGACCCAGTAACTGAGATAGACCCCTCTGAGAGCTACTCCGATGTAAGATTAAGTGATTACATGAAACAGAAGTTTAAGTTGAGTTTGAAAAGTACGCTGCTGTGCGTACACGACAATATATATATATATATATATCGCCTTCCAATGTTTCATCGGTTGCTGGTGTGCATTCGCTATAACTTCCTGTCTTCGGCATCCATTGATGTTAGATTTTTGTGTCTCATAACCTTTCTTATTTCTGTCTCCATTTCAGTTCCGGTATAAACAACCCGTAAAACATTCTTTTTATTTGTACATTTGTCAACCACTCGTTCATTAAAAATTTTAATTTTATTGCCAAAAGTTTCTCAGCTGATAGCTTCAACCTTGGGCGAATATGTGGAAAAAGGCTTATTTTAAGGATTTGTTCTTTGTTCGAAGCGGGACAGTTGTGTGTGTGTGATTTATACTGAAAGTGAAGCTAGTTAACGGCTTGTTCCAATGTTATGTTCAAAACGCGATTTCTCATCTCCTTTTTTCGCCCGCCTGCATACCCCTGCAGTTTATATTCTGTCGGAAACTGTGGAAACACCGAATTGACTTATTTATCTTATCGTACCTTGTGTATATATATATATATATATATATAAAATATAAATTGCTTATGCTTTGTTTGAGTTTTAAAATGGTACATAGAGAAATTATACAATTAGTAAAATTAACAATTCTATGAATGAAATAGAAAAATCGTTTTTAAAATATTTTTATTTTGCAATTTTTTCGCTTAACAGCAATGCGTTTGGACTAATATTGCTCTATAGATATTATCTTGCTTTAAGTCTTCTTACTCTTTACACCATTGAGAAATTCCAATTTTTCAAAGCCTTTTAAGTATGCTTCAGCTGCTTCTTTAACTTCTTCATTTGATGAAAACTTTTTCCGTCATTGCATATATTCTGCCGTGGAAATATTCTTTTTTGAGTTCTCTGTCTCTTGCGAGACGTAGCAATCTTCTCTCCTATGTCTGTGCTGGGTATTTTTAAAGTACCACATACATGGAGGACCCACAGCTTAACGTTGGCGCCAAACCATGGGACGTGTAAACACTTCTACTCTAGATAAGATTTACTAGGTAGATTACCTCGCTGGTTTGCTATTGCCTTACGAGGGAGAACTGCGGTTAAAAATCTGTTGTTCAGATACTGCGAATTGAACCCCCAGACTTTAATTAAGTGAAAGAAGTTTAAGAAGAAGAAATTAAGTGCAGATAGATCCGATGAATACGGTAAACGGGAAGTGTTTGAATTTTGCGATGGAAACGACGCTTGTATGGGCAGGGGCTACACTTAGTTGATTGTCATTAATATTTTTGGCATTACTTTTCCAGAGTACTTTTTATTACCTTCTTTGGCGGCAGAGGTTAACAATATTTCCATTGTTTTGTTTATATAAACAACTACTTGACAGAATGTCTTGATATTGCACAGTTACTAATATGACAGAGGAAATAGTCCCTCGCGCTAATAATTTTAGAACTACTAATACCATCTGTAAATCACTCCCAGTACTTTTCAATCACTGTCGTACAAACCAGAATCATCTTTCCTAGTTCTAAATGCTGAATAAAATAGACAAAAATAATACTTTTAATTATTTAAATGTCAGCTTATAAAGAAACATGGGTTTTAAAAAAATAATAAATTAAGTTGGTAAATGAAAAGTTCTTAAATATCCTTCATTCTTTCAGAACCTTTGGCGCTGCAGGATCAATCACAATCAATGGCCAACCGAGAAACATTAAACACTTCCGCAAAATATCTAGGTACATCATGCAGGAAGACCTCTTACAACCCATGTTAACGGTTCAGGAGTCTATGATGGTTGCCGCCGATCTCAAACTCAACAGAGAACTTACGAGAAAGGACAAATTAATTGCGGTAATCAACGATTGGTTATTTAATTAATGCTTAATTTGCCCCCAATTATAAATATGACCTTATAAAAGTTAACACAATTAATGAGCAACTGCACATAAGCCAACCAGTTTTTAATAGCCACGCACCTTGACTATGAACTCGGAAACAACAAAATATTACCAATTTCATAGTTACCTTGACTCTGTGTTCTTGTAGGTTGTAGGTTGTACACATGAATTAATTGACACTACTGTAGTATTGTGGAATAAATTAATTTTAATTAGGAAGTTGTAATTGTTATCGCAAATTAGGAACACATTAAATTCAGTCTTGATGATGATTTCTATTTGATACAGTAGTACTCGACGGATAAAAAGAACTAATCTGAATTTTTAAACAGTCATTCCTGAATTTCAATTTATTTATACGTTTCAAAATAGTAGGAAAATTATTAATGAATTGTTTGACCAATGATTTTTAAACGAACTTAATTTTCTGCCTTCATTCATGGAAAATTGATTCCTTTACATTATACAGGGTGGTAAAAAAAATTATATTCGTTATACGTACCAAAAATACGAGGGTAGGCTGAAAACAAATGCACACATGCTTGTAGAGCGCGAAGGAAATGAACTTCAGAAGCGCGCCGGGTGGCATGTGGAAGTAACATTCCCCCTCAATACGCATGCGCAGGTTTGAGGTCGTTGCGTTCATCCAGTGTATTTCAAGAAGCGGAAGTATGGAGACGTGTTCTAGTGCTATGTCAACGCGAGTTAAACAGCGTGCTGTTATCGAACTTTTAACTGCTGAAAAAGTGACTCCTACTGAGATTCATCGTCGTTTTAAGGCTGTTTATGGTGACGATGCTGTTGATAGGTTTACTGTAAATCGATGGGTAATAAAATGTCGTGGTTGCGAGCCTGGAAAAGCCAAAATTTTTGATGAAACATTCAGCGGACGTCCGATCACTGCCACAGACGATACTCATCGCAAACTCGTCGACGATTTGATTCAAAATGACCAGCAAATCACTCAAAAGCGTATCGCAAACCATATTGGAATATCCAAGGAATGTGTCGGTTTCATTATTGAACAATTGGGATACCGTAAAATCTGTGCACGATGGTTACCACGCCGTCTCACAGACAAGAAAAAACAGCGTCGATTGGAATGCTGCGAGCAACTTTTGCAGCTCTACCGTGACGAAGGAGACGACTTTCTTTTGAATATTTTGACGGGGGATTAGTCATGGGTCCATCATTACGACCCGGAAGAGAAAAGACAGAGCGCTGAATAGCGACATCCGTCTTCTTCTCAGGCGAAAAAGTTTAAAACACAACCATCCGCAAAAAAACTTCTTTTGACTGTATTTTGGGATGCTCACCGAGTTTATGTGACCGATTTTCTGAAACGAGGGGCAACAGTAAATTCTTCTCAGCACATACAGACTCTAAAACACCTCCGACGTCGAGTTTGTCGTGTTAGAGGCAGCCTGGCGCCAATAATCTTGCAACATGACAACGCTCGTCCACACACCTCACGCGCAAATGGAGAGGCTCTGCGAAACCTGAAGTTTGAACCGATTCCACACCCTACTTATTCCCCCTATCTTGCGCGTTGCGATTTTTATTTTTTTCCTCTACTCAAGAGACACCTCAAGGGAAATTATTACACCCCGGACGATGGGGTGAAGGCAGCTGTCAAGTCCTGGATTCGAGAAAAGTCGGAAGAATTTTTCAGTGACGGAATGAAAAAATTTGTTACACGTTGGGAGAAATGTGTTAGCCTTAACGGTGACTATGTTGAAAAATAAATATATGTTTTTGAAACTTAAGAATTGTACTTTAATGTACTTTTTGCCCGATCTTGCTATTTGTTTTTGTTCGCGCTCTATAAGCATGTGTGCATTAGTTTTCTGCCTACCCTCGTACTTTAGAATGTCATGATTAATGGTTTTATGTTCTTTTTTCTTTTAGTTGCATAATAACTATGTCTTAGGGATGCAGTCTGTTCATTGCAGACACTAGCTAAATTTATTGGAATAGATACGGATTCGGTTGGATTACCAAAATGTATTTTCATTGCAGAAATTAATGATACCATCTACAAAAATTGATTATTCTAGACTGCACCCATAAACGGATTGTATATTTATATCAGAAAATTGAAAGCAAGGACACATCAAATCGACGACTTGCATTTATTATAGTAAATGGAAAGTAACTTTTTTTTTGTATTCCATATGACTTAAGGTTTCTGTTGAACTCTCGAAATCTATGTAAAATATAACATGTATTATTCATGGGATGTTTATTAATACCATATTAACCTTCATATCCAAACCATATGCTTTTTATATTGCTATCTATAACTTTATTTTTCAAGTTGGTTCAGTAAAGTATGAAAGCGTTCCTACAAGTTTCGCATTACTATTATATCAATTGGATAACACAGTTACTTGAAATAACTACTTTCCTTTGTTCCTAATATGTCCTTCCTTCAGTGTAGCTACAAAATCTCAATTGTTGTTTTACTACAGGTAACAGTTGTTCAATTCACCTTCTTCTTTTTCTTCTTTGGTTCGCGTTTTTGATCCTATTACGGATATACGCCTCCTCCAATCACCTCCATTTGTCCCTGTTCTGCGCTGCCCAGCTTGTCTGCTACCCTTCTTATGTCTTCGAACTATCTTGTGGTAGGTCGGCCTTGATTCCTTTTTTGATTCCATGGCTTCCACTATGTGGCCTTTCCAGTCGATCAATCTTCATTTATTTGGTCTATGTGTCTTGCCCATCTCCATTTTGCTTCCATGACGAATATGCATATGTATTTCAGCTCTGTGTTTCCTCGTACCCATACTATACATACCGGCAATATTTCAAGGATGAATTCCAGAACTTATTTAGAGTGGAAAAGTCCATAACAACATATGTCCTAAACGTAAAGAGTTATTGTTTATTTCATAATTTATGGCTAAAATTTTAGTTCAACGGATTTCTGAAATACTGATATAGTTGCCATGTCTTTTGTTTGGTAACATTTGAAATTCATTTTGAACAAATTGTTGTTTGTAACTTCTCAGTTTATTACTGTGAGACTGAAGTTATTGGCTTCTTCTTCGTATCCTTATTCCCATCGTAATTCACAAGTGGTTCACAATACCAATGATATTTTCAAATGAAGAATATGCAAATATTCATTATGTTTACGGTCTGTGTGATGGAAATGCTTTAGCAGCATAACAAGAATATCGTAGAAGTCATCCCAATAGAAGACTGCCTACGTGTGCAGTTTTCTGTAATTCACATTGTCAGTTGAGGGAACATGGCGCTTTCAATGCAAGACCTGCAGTCGGCCAAGCAGTTGTCCATAGACCCATAAACGATGATTGATTTATTACAAGAAGATCCGTCTTTAAGTGCGCGAACGATTGCATTACGTACTGGAATATGTAGAAACCAGGTTTGTAGAATAATAAAAGTGCTCGTTTACATTCATATCATCATCAAAGAGTTCAAGCTCTAGGAAATGGTTTTGAAGCTCGTTTAAGATTTTGTAATTGGGTACAAAATAATCAAAACGTACTGCATATTTTATGGACCGATGAAGCTTCTTTCGCACGAGATGGTATCAATAATTATCATAATTTTCATGAGTGGACTGCAGAAAATCCTCATTTAAGAAGACGCTCGCTCAACATAGATTTAGCGTTAATATGATAGCTGGTATTCTAAATGATCGTCTGATTGGACCATTTGAACTGCCAAACCGTTTGAATGGTGCGAATTACGCATATTTTCTAGAAAGCTCTTTACCCTTATTACTGGAAGATGTGCTATTAAATACTAGACGTGCAATGTGGTATCAACACGATGCGGCGCCAGCACATCAATGTCTTCATGTTAGAGCTTGGCTTAACGCCGTTTAAATATTTTCCAGTGTCCCAAAATGATGTCGCTTGAGGTGAATTTTCAGTCTCGGGAAGCGGAAAAAGTCACAAGGATTCAAGTCGGGCGAATAAAGAGACTGAGGAGCCTCGTATAAATAAATATCTACTTCGTACAATAGTTCTTCAACAACTGCTTTGCGCTGTGTACTTCTTAAATTTAAAAATTATGGCATTATGGCAAACACTAAGGCAAGGACTTAATCTCATCTCTGAAAAGTATCTTATTACTCATGCAAGCTTATTAAGGAAGCTAATTTTGATGCAAGCTTTACTGGGTTTAACATAAAAAATAATAGTTCAACTAAACAGGGTAATCTTAAATATTGAATTAAAAACAGAGAGTTTAAGCTTCTTGCTTAAGTCACAACCCCGAAGTAACCTCAGCCTCTTCGCAATATATAAATTTACCTGAATGCGGCCGGTGCTCTAAGCCGAGTTACAAGTAGCTTGTAAATCCTTGTTCTACAAATACATTTTTAAAGTGGATAATGGTATAATTTGAAGTAGACTATACGTATGCCAGTAACAATCTTTATATATCAACGTATTGATTGACGGTAATCTAATTGTCTAAGTATCAGTACATGGATTTTTCTAATTTTTTTCAATTTCCAGCCATCTCGTGTTAGTTTCCCAAAAATAATCATAGAAGGGTAATTAATTGATCGGTATTTATTCATTCGTATATCAATACCAATATATTTAAATATTGAAAAGCATTGCCATATCAATACATTTAGATGTCAGTATACTATTACAATATGTCTATATGTCAATGGTTATCCCTATAGATATAGATTAGTGGATTAATATTGATAAATAGTAACGTATCGATATTTAGCACTACTTGTCAAGATCTCTATATAAATGAAATGTCTTAACATATATCAGATGGGCTAAATTATAATAAGCAGTGATTTTTATTACGCAACCGTGGTGAAAATGTTGGTGCTTTAAAAAATGTCATGTTTTGCTTCTCACAGCCTTTAAAAAATGTTTAAATGCTGATAATAAAACAGTAATATCTTGTTTAAATAAATGCATATTTATTCTTTTCTGTTAATGTAATTAAACAACTGTGAATGAAATGTTTGAATATCATTTACTTCGAGGAATTATAGCTTGCAAGAATTTAAATACACCTGTAATATATTATTTTTCCTAGATTGTTTAATAAAACTAACCACATGATACGTAACAGTAATTAGTTGAAGTAGTAAATAACTTAAGTTACGTAGCGTTACTATAATTAAAAGCTTCAATTTGTGTTTACCTTTAATAAATTCTAAAGAATAGATATAGTACAGCTGTTGATTATAAAAAATTTTAAAAATATGAATGGTCCAATTTCAAAATTAATAGGATTTTGGAACACAGTACTCCAGTAGTATAAATATTAATCGGTTTCATAGTGTGACGTCGCCTTCCGATCCCTAAATTACTCCTCCGTTCTTCTCTAGGTAAGCTCAGCCTCTTCGCAATATATAAATTTACCTGAATGTTCTTTAAGCAGAGTCACACGTAACTTGTAAATCCTTGTTCTACAAGTTTCTTTTTAAAGTGGATAACGGTATAATTTAAAGTAGACTATAAGTCGAAACATTCACATCCTTCTTTCCTATATCGCTGCAGTAAAAAAGAAGCGTCTTGCAAACGATTCAACTTGTGTTCTTCCGTCAGCGCATGGTCCACCTGACGCTCCCTTACGATATTTTAGCTAGTTTTTTATGTCTTCAACATTTCCGACACTAATTAGGAATTTTTGAGAAATTAGACGAACTGTTGCCCATTTGTCGTACTGACTAAGGACATTAACTTTTTCTTCATTTTCATGACGAAGCAAAGTTGCAGCTCTTCCTACAACTTTTTATTATTAATTTAATTGCCAATTTACTATCTACTTTTAATATAAAGGAATAAGTAAATGGTATGATGAACTTGTTATTTGACACGAAACACCATCCACTGACGGGTCTCCAAGATTCACTAAATGAAGTCTTCCAGTCATTGTCTACTTAATCTTCTAACCATACGCTGACGGAGTAAAGGTCGGCAATGAGTTGGTTGGTATGATTTGAGGTGCGCTTTCTACCTTTGGCGGCATAACTCTTGATGACTTCAGTGATAAATGGAATTTTGAGGTCGTCATGGAGGGTTTGATTTCTGACATATCAGGATACATTTGTTAGAATGCGCAATGTCTTCGATTGGAAGGACTGTAAGACTTTGATATTCGATGGTTTACTGTATCCCCAATTCAATCCCGTAGGTCCACACAGGTGTTAGCACGACTTTGTATAGCAACAGCTTGCTTTCCATAGTTAGTTGGGATTTACGTCCAATTAACCAGTACATACTGTTTGTCTTTAGATTGAGCTGCTGCCTTTTGGCCTTTATATAAGCTTTCCAGGATATCTTTGGTCGAGGTGAAGTCCTAGGTATTTTACCTCGGTTTTTATTGGGATGGGCCGATTGTAGATAGTGACTTGGAGACAAGTAGTGTATTTAGTGGTAAAAGTAATTTGAACTGATTTATTGCTGTTTACTTTGATCCGCTACCGATCGAACCAGCTTTGTCGAAGATTTAGATGTGACTGGAGCTTTTCAGGAGCGTAGTTCGCGTTGGTATCACTTAACATTATTGCTGCGAAGGTAGCAATAAAGGTTCAATGTGTAGTTGGGATATCTTCAGTATACAGTAGGTAGAGGAAATGACCGAGGACACTTCCCTGCGATACACCGGAGATGATGGTACGGTAGTGTGATAGCGCACTCTCAAACTGGACTTATAAGTGTCTTTGAGTCAGATTGCATTTTAATAGGAGGAAAATTTGGTGAAGTAGCTTTCTTTGGATTTTATATAACAACCCGCAATGCCATACCTTGTCAAAGACTTGTTGGATATCCAAAAATACCGAGGTACACAGCTTTTTCCCTTCGAAGGTTTCCTTGATGTAGTGTAGACTATTCTGTGACATTGTTGGATGGTTGAGTGTCCTTCGCGGAAGCCGAACTGATGCCTGGAAACTAACTCCCCAAGAAGGGTTATTTCCTTGGTTCTGTATAATAGTAAGCGTTCAAAGATATCGGAAAGCAGAGGTAATAAGCTTATAGGCTGATAAGAGACTGTTTCTTGCGGAAGTTTTCCAGGCCTAGCGATCATAGTTATTCGTGCCAATTTCCATTGAGGAACTGAGAAATAGCGAGCGTATGGTTGTAAATGGTTGTAATAAGCTTTTAGGGAAGTGCTTAGGTATATTAACCACTATCAGAGCATAGCCAGGGGCTTTAAATGAGTTGGTTAATTTCATTTCTCTGCTTACTTCCGCTGGTAAGACTGGTCTCTAGGGCAGATATAATTGCCCAGGCGAATTGAGATTTTCCTCTATCTCTATGTCAAAATTCGGACTATTAGTTTGGAATGGGGTATTTGCTTTTTTTCTTTTGATCGAGCCCAGCTTCCATCTGCTTTTCTTAAGGGTGGTATTTCAGTAAAAGGGCTTCCAATCTTTTTTGTCGCTTTCCAGATAGAATGGTCTTCTGGCGATAGGGTAGAAATCTAGTAGGTGAATCTTGCATTTAGTTTTCTTGGATATCATTGCAAAGTCGGTAGATTATTTAAAGTAGTCTTGTCTCGAGAATTTCTGGATCTTTGCCATTTAGCACAGGCTCTACGTTTTTCCTCTACAAACTGTCTTATATGTAGCGATATATTGTAGATTTCGAGTGGACGTTTGTACTTAATTGGAGTAGCTTGTGAGGCAGCCTCTTGGATGAGCTTTGTTAGCTACTGTACAGTTTCGTCGATTTTGTTATATGTATGCATTTTATGTAGATTTTTTATGTAGATTAATCTTCTTCTTCTTCTTACGTTAGGTCATTTATGCTTTACTGGATTTTAGTCTCTCTGTTCTTGGGAAATTGATTACCAACTGTCTCGCCATCTTTTTAGGGGTCTTCTCGGTGGTCTTGATCCTTCTGGCTTCCCATCGCGAGCTACTTTGACTATCCTTTCGGTGTCCATTCTTGAGATGTGCTGGTTCCATTGCCTCCTTATTTCTCTCCCCCATCTCACGATGTTTTGTATATGACATTGGTCTCTGATATTTTGGTTTCTGATGTGGTCGAGTCTTGTTTTTCCCACTATGGTTCTTAATACCTTCATTTCCGTCGTTCTTAGTGCTTGTTTTGTTTTGCAGTTATCGGCTCTTGTTTCTATGGCATACGTCAGTATTGGGCGAACGCAGGTTTTGTAGATTCTTGTTTTGCACTGTGTTCTGAGATATTTTTTCCTCCATATCATATTTCTCAGTGCTCTTGAAACAGTAGCCGCTTTTTTTACCTGATTGTTTACCTCTTTTTGGAGGTTACGATCGCTTGTTATTATTGCTCTCAGGTAATTGAATGTCATTGTCTGTCCGATGCTTTTTCTGTTTATTTCCAGTTTACATCTTACTGGTTCTTTAGAGGCTGTTAGACATTTTGTTTTTTCAGCTGAGATGACCATGTTGCATTCCTCAGCCGTGGTATTGAATTTATGCAGGATTTTTTGTAGTTGCTAGATTAATGTTGTCATTTATGTACAATTGGAATTTCTCCCAGTCCGTTTTAGCAGCACAAAGTTTTGTTGTTGTGGTTTTCCATTAACAGTTGTACTCGAAGTTATTATTATTGGGGAGTGAGAGTCTAGGTCGAGGTTGCTTTCAATTGCACTAGTTATGATTGAAATACCTTTAGTGACCGCAAAGTCCAGCAGATCGGGGATTTTACGTAGGTCCGTCGGCCAGTATGTTGGTTCGCCAGTCGAAATATAGCTTAGGTTATGCTGCTGTATAGTATGAAAGAGTGCTCGCCCTTTAGGTGTAATTAATCTGGAATCCCAAGCGGTATGTTTGGCGTTCCAGTCCCCTGCTACAAAAAAACGAGATTCAAGTGGGAGCAGAGCATTTTGAAATCCATCGGCTGTGATAGTATGCCTAGGTGGTGGACAGTAAAGGGCTCCAACAATTAGTGGTCAAGGGAATAAATTAATTTTTACTAAAGCGTTTTGGATTTTGTTAGTTGTATCCGATGGTCATTGGTAATGGTCTATTGCAGATCCGATTATGACTGCCGAGCCTGTATGTCCTGTTCCATCTGGATGATTTGCATAGTATAAGTTATAATATGATATTCTTATTGCTGTGTAACATGTAGAGTGACTTTCGGAAATACGTAGTATATCAGTTTTGTAGTAGTTTAAAAATCGAGTTACTTCATGAGTACGATTTTTGAGTCCGTTTGAGTTCCATGTCGCTATTCTTATCGAGTTAGCCATTATTGCGTTAATTTATTAATAACTGCGGTGAGCTTGGTTAGTACATGCTGTTCTGATTTAGTAATTGGGCGAACATATTTTTGAATTCATTAGGGAAGGTGGTAAGTTTGTCTGAGATTTCGTCGTTGTTGTTATTTCTTCTTGCTGCGATATGTTAATAGTTAGAGTTCTGGGAGGGGTCGTACAAAGGTTGATGATTAGTTCTTGTGAATTTTGATGGGCTTGTATTTTTGGGTATTCTGATGGCCGACTGCTTCGGCATATTTCTAGTTTTTAAGTCTCTTTATACAGTACATCATTTGCAGTTCGCGGGATGGTCGCAGTTTCATAGGGCACATGAGGCTCATTTTCTACAGGAGTTCTCCCCTCTCTAAAATATTTCGATTACGTTCACATTCACCTTTTAGAAACACATTGATCGATATGTTGCGCTCGCAGTAAGAATTACAGTCGAATTTACTCGTTCATTCGTAAAAATGTGATTATTATGCGCTGTTCCAGACTAAAATGAACAAAACTTTCCGACATCGTAACTGTAACTACCAAAATAATAATATGGTGAAATAGTTGCCATAGATACTTTAACAGGAGTCACCGCCAACCTTTAATTAATTTGATTTTTGGAATTGTGTTCAGATGGGGTTTTAATTTAGCATTCCTGTTTAAATTTTAATGCTCCTCGTATTAGAGTTAAGAAACAGTATATATTCCATAGTATAATAATTTTTTCATAGACGCATTGCTCATGTGGGATATTTTGTTGTGTTGATTCATAAAATTAGCTATAAGCTCTGCTATGCAGTGAATGTGTTAGCAAATAAGGAAGGGGAAATGGGGAAAGGTCGGGATCTATGATGAGCAAATTACTGGTAAATCTGTGAAAGCCATTAAAGGTTTCATGGGCAATCTATTCGCTATTGCAAAATAACTACACTACAGTAGGTACATAAATATCCATTCTCTTCGTTCTTCTCGGCAATATTATTTTATTTACATCGTCTGCTCATTGATTCAGCTATGATACAGAGTTGGAACTAACCTAATTAACTCATGTAAAAATGCAATTTCTTGGTCAAGCATGTGGAACAGAATCCTATAACACGGTTAATGTTGTAATAAAAAAAACGTAACGACCTTGTAATATGTTCTTCGAGTGCTTTTACTGTAGTCATTAGATAAGCTAGCTGTTGAATTGTACCCATGTAGTTAACTATTTCCTCATCGTGTTTAGCCAATTTGTTTCAAGAAAAATGTGAACCTTAAACAGGATACAGAAAGAGCTCTTAAATGCAAAAACCACTTTAATTTACCCAGTTTGTTAAGAACTGAAATAAAAATTTTTGTAACTTATCGTTGTTTCAGATTTCAGAAATATTGGAAATGTTGAGGCTTACGGCAGCCAAAGATACTGTAACCGACAGATTATCAGGAGGTGAACGGAAACGTGTTTCAATTGCGTTAGAACTGTTAAACAATCCGCCAATTATTTTCTTAGATGAGCCAACTACGTAAGTATCTTTTTAAGTCGCAGTTTTGAGATACGCGAGGTATATTTCCATTTATAAGTAATTGGTTATTGTAGTGAAGAGCTTGTACCAACAGCCTAACAGCTGCTGCTTTTAAAACTACTTATTAGGTCGAACACTTGCTTTAAGAAAACACCTTTCACTGAAGTACCTGTTTTTTTTTGTAATATTACTTTTAATTTCAATTTAATTAGTAATTATAATTATATGCAAGAACATCCAATTAGTGAAAGTTACATTTGCTACTGGAATACGCCAAAGTAATTCATAAAGTAAATTTTAGTTATGAAGTAAATGCATCTGATAAAATATTGAAATATAAATATTTGGACTTGGCCAAATATATCCGATCAGGATGTAAACATTGATAATTTTACCTTCCAATTTTAAATATCTGGGTTGTATTGTAACATCTAGTAATTTATAGTTTTTCCACACACAAACGGATACTTTTTCAAAAGGGGCAAAAATAAAAATTGAAAATATTGCAAGGTACCTACATTATTAATTTTATGTAGTTTTAAGCAGTTATAGATATTATTTTTTAGTGTACATAGAACGATACTAAAACAATGTTACTTTTTATAAATGATAATTTTAGAATTGGTAATTTTTTATTATACGATATGTATATATATTGATATACAGCGTGTGTATAAATTAATGAAGAAGCTACAGGTGGCGATGTTCTTCGTAAAATTCTTAGTCGAAGATCTTAATACTAAAACATACCATGCTTCCTGTGTTCTCAGAGGTTATTTAAAAGAAATATACATTTGGCAGCACTGCATCCAAACAGGTGCTCTTACTATGCATGGTAACTAACTACTTATAATAATAATAATCTACTTATAATAATTGCTCGAACTGAAAACCGTCTGCTTGTAAACATAGCTCCAATCTTCGTGGTATTGGTTGTTCTAATATTTCTGGTGTCATTTCTAATACTGCCGCGTTAATTTTGTTTCTAACTTCCTCAGCGTTTGGTGGAGGCGCAGCATAAACTTTCTTTAATAGAGCCCCAAACAAAAAAATTAAAGGATTGAGATCGGCTAATCTCGTTTGCCCTAAAATGGAACGGCCGCGACCAGTCCATCTGTTTGGGAAGTGGTCTCCAACAACTTTGTTACATTACGGGCAAAATAAGCAGGAGCTCCATCCCGCATCTGTACCATATTTGGTAGTGTATTCAACGGAATGTCATCAATAACTTGTTCGAACGCATTAGGGTATTCAACGGCATTAAGTAGATTTGGTAGAAGATGCTAACAGTGGAACATAAAATTAGAATTTTATTTTCATAATGGAACAAAGAATGAAAATGATGAATGGCAATATTCATTTCAAACCTGTTTCACAGAATTTCAACAGCGTTATCCGAATGAAACTGCAAACTTGATTTATAACAATTTCTATCAAAATGCCAATATTATTGTGAATAATTTTAGAGAAAGCGGAAGCGTTAAAAGGAAAAACGGACCAGGAAGCCCCGTGCAAAGAATTGCAGAAGTTACCGATAATGTTAGGGATATTATGGAAACAACTCCTTCTAAGCCGATCAGGAAACTAAGCCAAGAAGTTGATTTGTCACTTATTGTCACTGGTTCTTAAATAATAATGACATATTGGATCTTACTTGGTTTCACGTAAATAGGTATCTTAACAGCCAAAATGTGAGAATATGGGCAACAGATAATCCATATATGTTTGAGGAAACACTGTTACATCCACAAAAGATCGGTTTATGGGTCGTTGTTTCAAGAAGACGAATAGTTAACAAGTTTGTTTGCAGAAAATGTAGCAACCGATTATTATCTTGAGAATATCTTAATTCCATTTTTCAAAGAACTTCATGATGATGAAATTAGAAATGGTTACTTTCAACAGGACAACGCCACAGCACATACTGCTAATCGTTTCATACAATTTTTATAGAAATTTTATGATGATCAGTTAATTAGTAAACATTTTTTCCACCAAGGTCACCCGATCTTACAGTTCCAGTCTTCTTTCTATTCCATTATCATTATTTTAATTAATTAAAAAAATCAACAATCAAAGTGTAATACACTCTATAGGCTAATATTATGACTTAAAGATGCTCTAAGGTTAATAGGATGAGGGTGATGTCCAGCGACGTTACCTCTTCTACCTTATCTTAGGCCTGTTGGACAGGTCCTTTTTAATCCTCTGTTGTCCTCATGTAGTAGTAGATGTTCCAGTAGTGTGAAATTCCAATTTGTCATGGTGTTTGACAGTCCTTTCTTGGATTATATCTTGTACAAATGGTATCTTAAGGTTTACGTGAAGAGTGTGATTTGGCACGTACCAGGGTACGTCTGTTGTCATTCTTAGTATTTTCGACTGCCTTCTTTGTATCATAGCTAGATTGGATTTGCTTGCACATCCCCACAATTCTATTCCATAAATCCAAATTGGCTTTATAACTGCTTTGTAAATCAGGATCTTATTGTTTAATGAGAGTTTTTTGTTTCTTCCTATTAACCAGTTTATTTCCCTTACTTTTATATCTATTTGCTTTCTTTTTTTGATAATGTGCTACTTCCAGTTCAGCTTATCGTCCAGATTTAGTCCGAGATACTTAACTACATTGACTTGTGGTATATCTTGATTATTTATTTGTACTGTTGGGAACTGATCTTTTCTAAGTGTAAATGTTATGTGCTGCGATTTATTTCCATTTACTTTCATATGCCATTTTTGCAACCATTCTTGGAGTACATTTAGGTGATCTTGTATGCGGGATGAAGCTATTGCTGGATTTTCGTGGTTTGCAAGAATGATTGTAACATCAGCAAATGTTGCCAATGTTGTGTTGTCAGCTAATGGTAGGTCTTCTGTGAAAAGTAGATACAGAAGTGCACCGAGCACACTGCCCTGTGGCACACCAGACGTAATTGGATTGAGACCAGACACTTCATTATTCAGTTTTGTTTCAAACTGCCGCTGGCACTAATATTATTTTAATAAGTTGTAGTATGCCCGTATTCTCTTATCTAAAAATCAATATTGTTAGTAATAGATCACAGTAGCGCATTTGCCTTTAGATCCGAGGGACGCGGGTTCAAACCTGGCAGAGGTCGGCGAGATTTTTCTAGCGGGGAAAAATCTGATAAAGCGCCTTCTGTCGGATAAGAAGTAAAGCCGTAGGTCCCGCGCCACTGCTATGTGTGACACGTTAAAAATCACTACTGGAGTTGGAATTACTCCAGATAGGCAAAATTCTTAGTTAGGGTGTACAATGGGCCAAATGTGGCCTAATTGCACAGAGATGCTTGGAAAACCGCGTCCTAGATCTCGCTCTTTCAAAGCAAGCAAGCAAGCAATAGATCACAGAATCTACAAGATGTGCAAAATGCTATTTCACTAAAGTTAGATGCTCTTACCCCTGATACTCTGGTGAATGTGTTTGAAAATCTTAAGAGAAGAGTGCATTTATGTTTAGAAAACAATGGTCAACATTTTTGACATTATTTGTAAAATGCTTCATTTACTTTGTTCTGTAAATGTGTATGCGACAATTTTATTTCAAATAAACGTTTATTTATATAGTCCACAACTGTACAACCTTACTACTTCGACCACAGGGACCACCGAACACTAGAGACGGCAATGTAACCTAGAATGTAGCTAATTAAAAGTTTAGACAAATACTGGAAAAATAAAGTTTTAATTTTAAATTTCTATTAAATAAGTAACCTAATACTATTTCAAATGTAAACTGTCAATTATTAATGTATGACATTTTAAAATATTTATAACGTTTACATCATTATAATTACAGATTATTCTAATATAAGAAAATTCTAAGGGTGTCTTTGACTTGGTTGGTCCAGCCTTCGAAATGCATTTACTTTAGGATGCATCCGGTTTGGAAAACGGTATTCTTGTTCTGCCATGTTAGCATTTCCATTACAGAAACCATATACCATGTACCTACATATCAACGTACCCATTGAACTTAAAGTTCAATATAAGTGAACGAAATAAGATAGAAAACCCACAGAAACACAAAACTATTCAAATAATCAGAAATAACACAAAATTAAATCAAGAAAATCGAATTAATTTGATCTTGTAGTGTCAAAATTTGACAATACCATGATAGGGCTATTAATTGTTTTACAATATTGCAAAATGTTTTATTTATAAGAATAAGGCTGATTCCCACTATACGTTAAGGCGGCGGCAGGCGACCGACAGGCACCGTACCGACAATATTTTGTTGTCATTCCCACTATCCATCTAGCAGGTAGCAGGCAGTGCTACCTCACCGTATTTTATATTTAGTCATTTTCAGTAGTTCTGTGCAGCACACAATGTTCAAGAACTACAATAATTGTGATTTAGCGATAATTGCTTTGCTACTTGAGGAAGAGGAAGAAGAATCAAGTAGAAAAAGCCAACGTCGAAAGATATGGATACATAAATCATTGCTGAACGGGAACACCGAAGGAGAATTCTTTACATTATATAGGGAACTACTGGACGATGAAGCTAAATTTCATCGGATGTCTAGATATCAATTTAATGATTTATTAACCAGTATTGAAGACGCTATTGTTAAAAAAAGTACTACGTTTAGGGAAGCCTTAAGTGGTATTGTATTTGTATTTGAAAGAGCGAGATCTAGGAAGCGGTTTTCCAAGCATCTCTAAGTACTGCAGCCATCATTAGCTTATTGTACACCCTAACTAAGAATTTTGCCTATCTGGGGTAATTCCAACTCCAGTAGTGATTTTTAACGTGTCACACATCGCAGTGGCACGGGACCTACGGCTTTACTACTTATCCGACAGAAGGCGCGATTTCAGATTTTTCCCCGCTATAAAAATTTCACCGACCTGGGCTGGATTGGACCCTGCGTCCCTTGGATCTAAAGGCAAATGCTCAAACCACTAGACCACCGAGGCCAACATGAGAATAAGTTAATAAAGGAATGTTAAAAACTAACATTTGAGATAGAAACACCACATTTACGGAAAAATAATATTCACAATTCATCTTTTTTCTAAATTGCAGCTTTTTCTATAAACAAATATCGATTAATAACGCAAATTAAAAGATCGGATGTCCAAACTTTGGGAGCCTCGTGCAGACGCAGACAGCATGGTACATTTTGGTATTAGGATTTTACGAAGAATATCGCCACGTGTAGCTTTTTTGTTAATTTATACATGCTGTATAGTTGGCCTAGCCTAGAAAAATACTACCTACATGTTTTAGAAGTAATTCTATTCTATTCAATATAATCACCTTTCAACTCTATACATTTAATCCATTGATCAAGAAGTAATTTTTTGAGTTTTGGAAAAAGATAATCAGATGAGTCCAAATCAGGAGAATCAAAGCCGATTTAATTGATTTTTTGCATGGCCATACGAGACTTGCGGAGAGCTTTCTCATTTTCAATTCATTATAAACGATGTGAAAAACGTCTTCATGACGAATGAGATGTTCAAAGTCTCGTCTATTATCGAAAATCACATCATGGACAGCATCAATGTTTTCTTGCGTTGACACAGAAATCGGTCTCCTAGGCCTTTTCTCGTCTGTAACATCTCTTCTTCCACATTTAACCGGCAATCCAGTTTTTAATGGTTGAGTAGAATAGACATTCATCAAATGTTGCTTACATGTCATTGTAAATTTATTTACCAAACAATCCATTCAAAAACAGGTACTTCTTGACCGAACGATACTCGATTTTGCGGAAGTTCCTATCTTCACCTGACATGGTTTACTCTGAAGAACTACTGATCCAAAATTTTATTATACAATTTGACTATGAAATATCTAAGAATAGCTACCTGTTTTACCGATTTAAGTAACATACATACAGATGTGTATTGGGGAATTGATTTTATGTCCTTTATTATTCCAAACATACAAAAATGCTATTAATGAAAGTCATAGGGAATTTTAATATGTTAAATAATATTATTTTCAGATGTTCAGGGTATTTGGTTGTGGCAAACTAAACTCATGTATTTTGAAAGAGAACACCCGGTATATCATATAGTTATTGAAAAATTTTGACCAAATCTATTGCTAATAAATTCTATAAATAGTTATACCTCTAAGAAAGTATTGTAGTGTGTATATGAAGAAATAGCAAACTGAAGTTTCTTCAAGGAATGTTTCAAATGTCCCTTTACTTTTATTATTAAATTAAAATAAGAGTTTACATAAACAAAATCTACTTAAGTAATTGGAATATGAAATATTCAATTTTTTGGTGTAGGTACCATCGAATTCCACAGTAAAGATTCTATAATTTTGAGAATTAAATGGAATCCCTAGACTACATAATTAGCATTTTTCAAAATATCAAACAAATTAAGAGCCCATAAGGCAAATTGACCAAAACTTTAATAAACAACCGCAGAAGGCAGAAAAGATCATGTTTAGACTCTCTTAAGCCATTTTTTAAATATTTTACCTATGATAAATTGAAAACCATAATAATACAGAAGGTCCTCCTTCTAAGAAGATATAAGTTTAGCTTGCCGCAACTCCACCAAACGCCCTGTACTTGAAAGTAATTTTAAACTATATGGTATATTTCTAAAATTTATTGATGTGCAGTTTCAGACTTCCGTGGTTTGTGCCTAATAAAGTCGTCTATTCGGGCTTAGATAGCGTCGTTGTGGAAACGTCAGCATCAATCACTTCCACAACGACACGGTCTAAGCTCGAAGACATAATTTCAGTCGTTTTTGATATTAGAAAGCCTAATAAAAGAGATTTAATAAAAACGTCCACACTAAATAGATATAACACGTATGTTGTTGCCCAAGTTACACCCAGGCTATACTTTTTATACAGGGTGTATCATTAATATTGCGAAAAAATTCAGGGTGAAATTCCTTGCATAAAAATAAGAATAAAAGTTCATATAAACATGTTTCCTAAAACGCCTCGTTTCCGAGATACAGGGTGTTGAATATTATGCAATTGAAAATAAAACTTTTTTGTTTCCTCTGCATCATCACTTGTCAGATCACTCTATCGAGAGTGCCATTGACTTTTCATATGAAAGTCGTTACTTTACAGCGATTTGACAGTTGTTAGGTTTGTTTTTCAAAATGAATTACGCAAATAGTGAAATGTGCGATATGCATTTTTGTTACGGTCTTGCCAACGGTAATTCATTAGCAGCCAGGCGTCTTTATGAAGAAAAATACCCTAATCGTGTAATACCACATCATTCGATATTTTCTCGTCTGCATCAACGTCTTAGAGAAACTGGAAGTTTTCGAAAACTTACCGCTGAAAATTGGCGACCTCGCACAGCAGCAACTGTACAAGTGGAAGAAGAGGTGCTCCACGAAATTGACGAAAATCCTACTACAAGTACCAGGAAGATTGCTGCAAATGTAAATGTCAGTCATATGACAGTTTTCCGGATACTGAAGAATCAACTTTTATACCCCTATCACATTCAACGAGTGCAGGCACTTTTACCAACTGATTTTCTTCCAAGAGTAACTTTTAGTCGATGGATGCAACAAAAAATTGCTGAAAATCCACAGTTCGTTGCAGAAATACTGTTCACTGATGAGGCAAATTTTTCCAGAGAAGCCATAATGAATTTTCACAACAATCACCAATGGGCTGATGAGAACCCACATGCAATAAGAGCAGGCCGCCATCAACATCAGTTTTCAGTGAATGTATGGATCGGAATTGTCGGAGACCACTTGATAGGTCCATTCTTTTTACCAGCGAGGTTAACTGGAGCAATTTATCGCCATTTTCTTGAAGAGGAGCTGCCGATGCTATTGGAAGACGTCCTACTGCCATTAAGATTACAAATGTATTTCATGCACGATGAAGCTCCGCCTCATTTCAGTTTAGTTGCTCGAGAATATTTGAACACTGTGTAGGATAGGTCGAGGAGGCATACAACCCTGGCCTGCGCGATCTCCGGACTTAAATCCATTGGAATTAAGAAATCGTATAATAGCAGCTTGTCAAACAATTCGTCACACACCCGGAATTTTTGAACGTGTTCGTCAATCAATGCGTGCAGATTAGAA